>CABFPE010000315.1:34312-49735 GCA_900660155.1 Hofstenia miamia
GGCAATGCACAAACTGTTTTTAGATTTTCCGTGTAAAAATATTTAGAATAAATAAATGTAACACTGTTTTATATTTTTTATCTGATAAACAGTATTTGCTAGTGAAACAAAAAACAAAACAATTTAAGAAGCATGTTTACCACTTGCTTGGATTACGAGATTGATTATATCTAAATGTGTATATTACAAACTGGATTATTTATCATTTTTGCTTAAATATAAAACAAAAAATTTAGTAAATATAAATTTATATATATATAATCTTAATCAAAAATAGAATGCTTACCGTGTGACATGTAAATATAAACACTGGTTAAGAAATATTTTCCAATGCGAATTCCGCATAGAAAGCATGGAGACTTATCAGCTCGACCCCGCCCACGTTTTTACTCATTCCGAAAATGTAGGTTGGTTTTATTATGTATTACGTCTTTTAAGTATAGCGAATATGCGATCTCTTTGTTTAATTTCTATATTTAATATACGGATTTTGAAAGTTTTCCCAAATTATATTTTTACATATGCGCTTCTCGAAATTATGGGAAATTAGTTTGTAATATTATGTGTACGTATCCCGAAAGGGGTTGTTATAATACGGTATATATTAACATGGCGTAATGCAAACAAATGTGATATTAAAAATTACTCATACCAAAAATGGCCCCAACATGTAAATCAATTAAAAGCATCACTAATTGAAAATCCATTAGTAGACATACTTAAAAATATGTGACGTCACTGAAAATCCATTAGCGGAAATGTCAATCAACTGATGAGTCACTAAAAACACTCATCAATATCGCAGAGGTCAAAATGTCAGTTTGTGGAACCAAGCCTCAACTATGTACACTACTGAGCTATCCTATTTGAATCGAAGCCTATATATTCTAGTTTTTGAAAAGAATCAACTGATCTATTGAATCAAAGGCTTTGGAAAGGTCTATGCAAGCAATCACACGTAATACTATGGTCAAATAATGCGCGCCATGGTTCAGTAGAATAAAGTAATGCATCAGCTGTGGAGTGCTTTTTTCGGAAACAAATTGTGTGTTCGCAAAAATTGAATATTTATATAAATATCGACTGAGTTTTTCATAAAGCAGCTTTTCAATGACTTTAGAAAAAGGTGAGGTAATTGAAATGACACGATAATTTTCACATTTTAAAGGATTATTTTTTTATATAACGGGGAGTTTAAGTGCGAAGGAAGTGAATTGGTTCTAATACAGGTATTTATAATAAAAGTTAATGGATCCTTAATACACCAAGTAGAAAATTCAGTTGGGCCATTTGATTTGTTAGTTCTTAGTTTATATATAGCTTTAAATACTTTTTGTTTATAGTGACAAATCTAATGGAAAAATTTCTTTTCAAATTTGTTTGCTTACTTTGATATTTTCCTAGCATTAGAAACATATCATTAAATGCATTAGCAATATCTAAGTTATTAGTAACAACATCATTATTATTTTTAATCGAATTTATAGGATTATGCCCTTGCTTATTTGGATTTAATACATTTTTGATAAAATCCCATTTTTCCTTAGAATTTGAAAGATTTTCAAAAATTTTGCTCACGTAGGTATTTTCAGCCTGTCGAATGGCAATATTACAATTTATTTCTAGCTAATTTTTACGTGTTGTAATTTTGACTAGATTTAGAAGACAGGTATGTTTTATAAGCCAAATTCTTAGTTTTTATTAGCAATTTTAAAGCAATCGTTAATCAATATTTTTCTTTGAAAGCCTTTGCACTTTTACCTGATTTTTCTCTAATCAAAATTCGCTTTCTGGGAAAATAAATATTTACGTAGCTTTCAAAAATATTTAAAAAAGACTGAAATATTTGATCTATATTGACATGTATGAAAACATTGTCCCAAGATTCTTGTCTCAAACTATATTTCAACACTGTAAGTAAACCTGGATCTTTTAAACGAGTTACAATCCATTTAGGGCTTCCTACAATTTCAACTTTTTTTGNTTACAATTTCAACTTTTTTAGTGATACACACGTGATAATACAATGATCATGGAA
Source organism: Hofstenia miamia (assembly GCA_900660155.1). NCBI lineage: Eukaryota > Metazoa > Xenacoelomorpha > Acoela > Hofsteniidae > Hofstenia > Hofstenia miamia. The sequence continues at coordinate 36,351 of CABFPE010000315.1, forward strand.
AGAGCACTCATTACATATATAGCTATAGTTATTCACATTATCGGAAACAATATAATCAATTGTGTAGATGAATTTTTACCTATTCGAGTTGGAATTCACCAGTTAAATATAAAGAGGTCTACTGAATTTAATAAAGAATTAAATTTTTGTTTTTCCTTTTCTNTCAAAAATATTTAAAAAAGACTGAAATATTTGATCTATATTGACATGTATGAAAACATTGTCCCAAGATTCTTGTCTCAAACTATATTTCAACACTGTAAGTAAACCTGGATCTTTTAAACGAGTTACAATCCATTTAGGGCTTCTTACAATTTCAACTTTTTTAGTGATACACACGTGATAATACAATGATCATGGAAAGAGCACTCATTACATATATAGCTATAGTTATTCACATTATCGGAAACAATATAATCAATTGTGTAGATGAATTTTTACCTATTCGAGTTGGAATTCACCAGTTAAATATAAAGAGGTCTACTGAATTTAATAAAGAATTAAATTTTTGTTTTTCCTTTTCTTCAAAATAATTGATATTCCAATCTCCCATGGCAATAAGATTATTTTTAATTTCCGACAAAGCTCATTGAAATTCGATTTTCATTGAAAAAGTAAATTTGCTCGTCATTTCTTTACTAGGACATTATGAGACATTAATTAATTGAGGTAGATTACTTTTTATTGAATTTGTCCCTATTGAATCTACAAAGTTTTTGTAAATTGAAAATTTGCTTGATAAATTTTGAAAATTTATGTGCACGTATTTTAGAGAATCGTTGTGTATTTTCATTAATTTTTGTACCTATTGTAAGTGTAAATATCAGAAAAATTAGGACCTGGATTCATTTTAATATCACCTATTATTAAGTGCATAGCAATTGTGAAAAAGCTTAGAATGATAGCCTTTATATTACTAGTAAAATACATCCGCCATTTTTTTGATGATACTAGCAACAATTTGAATGTAATAGTAATCATATTAAAAGATCTTACCATAGTTATTGATGATCGTTCGTAAGAACTAATTTTCAAATGGCATAAGAGGTTATTTTTGGCATCGGTGATCTTTAAAAAATTTTGGCATAAGATATTTGATCGCGGCTGTGTAGTTATGAGTGGGTGGATGTTGTGTGATGTAGATGAAGTCGATTTTTCTTCCACGGCACTGACGAATGTTGGTCCTTAAAGAAGCGTTCTTTGATCGCACCCGCAAGCATTCCATAACCGGCTCTTGAATAGTGAATACCATCATGTGCAAATAATCTGCGGTTCACTGAACTGCCCTTTCAAAATTTATCAAAAAGTTTAAAGGTTGTATATTTAAGTTGATCAGCATTCTGATTAATAACTGAGTTTAATTCCATTTTCTTCGTATTATGATCTTAGTTTTTGGGAAAAGGAACTATCTCTGAAATGTAGATAGAAACAGAACTGAAAATAGAATGTGTTGTATTTAATAATCTTGTAAACTTTCTTGAATTGTTGTCGTTTCTTTGCATAATGTCATATCCTCCAATTGTCAGTGTAACATTTTCTACTTTGTTGGAAGATTTTCAATTCTTTATAATCGTTGTAAGGTCATCAATAACAGCGCCGGGATAAGTATGAACCGATTTAATGAAGAACACCTGGAGCACGCAAAAACCACAGCATAGAACAACCCATGGAAAATTGTTTGTGTGTCCTCACTATAGTTCTTCGGCTGGAAGTTTTGCTTAAAAGATGTTTCATGGCATTGAGTAGCAGATTCTTTAACAGTGGGAGAGAACTCCGTTGTGGTGTCTGACGTTGATCTAGGGATCGCAGTTAGATTTGTTAGAATTTTATGGAGAACAAGCAATTCATCCCCTTCAAGATTACTAAATGGAGCTAGTAATTTTGCATGGGTAGGGCGTGTCCGAGAATCATTTTCCACTATGAAATTCACATTGTGGATGTTTTCAAACATTGCACGCTCTTTTGCTCTTAAGATCTGCGCAGACATTGTAATCAAGAGGAAACTGAAATTTAATTTAATTCCCTAGTTAATTCTATTATTACAAGTATATGCAAGTGAATCAGAAACATCTTTATCTAAGCTTAACAACATATACAAAAAAAACGTCTAAATATAAACTTATTACTAAAGAATTAAATATTTTTAACATCATTTAACATCAATGTGAAATCCGAATTGAGTATTTGACAACACTGTTCAACAAAAAACTTTTTATCAGTTACTTGTAAGAAAATATATATTTCTGTATCAATTGAAGTCACTGAATCCGAATATACAAACAGAATCCGTCCTTAAGGTCACACATTAATTCTATTGCTCTAATGGCTTTTGATGTACAGAACTTATAGAACAAATTCCAATAGAATAAATGCTATGTAAATTACATAGAATGTTAATGTTGACTTAAATATATGTTGTTGTTGTTCACAAGTAATTGTTGATAGGCCAGCTTGATAAAGTAGTTTTACAAAATTCTAGAAATGTCCTTTTAGGTTGACATCAGTTTTTAGTGATAAAATTCCTTGCAAACGATATCATGACACAGGGTTTTTACAAAGTTTTTGCATTCGCCCTGACTTTATATGAAGTGGAGGCAAAAGAAACTTGAGGATCTACAAAAGGTATATGCTGTATATTTTAAAGACCAACAATATTCTCAGTACTTCTGGGCCATTCTCTGATAGTGTAATGCTTGCTGTTTTACACTATTAAAAATATACAAGAAACAACTAGCAAAGGAAATTACTTTAGAATCTCCGCAAATTTACAATTGGTGAAAGGAGTAAGATATATAATTTATGACGTACTGTATGACGGATATATCCTATGCCTTCATATTTCCATCATCCCAACGATATGAGACAAAGGAATCAAAAGTCTCGAATTTTCATTGCTTGAGTACAGCTTTCAAAATTGTATCTCTTGCATCAATGAAAAACCTACATTCCATGATGTTATTGGCCTTATGGACAAACAAGGAGTAATAAATTTCAGCGGTGAAGTTGGATGTGACGTATGCAAAAGACTGAAATGCTTGTGCCTTCTGTAAGGAGATTCTATTTTCGAAGTTTCAATCCTAGTTGTTCAGATATTCCTGCGAATAAGATCAAGTCTCTTACTAGATTATTCAACCCTTCTTGATTCGCATAGAGAAGTTCACTTGCTCGAGCACCATATATCTGTTCTTCCTCAGAAGGCACTTTACCTGTATCCTCACTAGATGGACTTTCATTCCCTTTGATTCTATATTAGTTGGAAGTTCAGGTTTTGATAATCCTGCAAAATATGGATTGAGTTTAATGGTTGAATTACAATTTGGATGCACTATTGAGATTCAATTTTTTTAGAAAGGCCAAATATGTTTAGCATATAAAATTTTTTGTTGTCTGAAGATCTTATGAAATCATAAACTAGGAAATAATCAAATTAAAATAGTATCTGAAGGAAAAACATTATCCAGTTAATTTTACATCAACGAAGCAATGGATGAAATACATAACAAGATGGGAAAATATTCCAATAATTTTGAACAACCTGTTATAAATGAATAGATGAAAGGTCATAATAAATAGGATAAATTAAGAACGAAGAAAAAATTATAGAAAACAAATGTAAGATTTGTTTATGCAAGACAAAAGCTTAGTCAAAATCTGGAAGAAAATCAACGACAAAGATATCTGATGAGTCCAGCGTTATTTATAAAATAAATTGCATCTGTGGTGAGAACTATATTGGATATAGTACAGCCAACTAAGTAGAAGAAAAAAAGCACAAAACTAAATCAACAATATCAGAACACTTAAGAAAATGTGGATTAAACTATAATATCAAAATTTTGAGATCTACTAACCCAAGAATTTCAAGATAATCGTAAATATATGCAAAAGATCAATGCATCCAAAGTTTAACACTAAAGTTGATTACATCTACAAACATACATTACCTATAATTAGCGTTTAATTTTATAACATATTTAGAAAAATAATGCTTTGCAAAACATTGATATTTCCTACTTAACGCTTTCCCTACCATTGTATCCAATTGACTACAGAATGTTAAAAGCACTGTTGAAAATTAATATGCAAATGTATTATCTGTTAGTATTACTTACAGAGGATCACCAATTTTCATTGCTGATAGGTAACAATATATAGTCATTTTCTCAACCTATATTAACTGCTGTTCCTCTATATGAAAATAAAGTCAAAATTTTTGAAGTGGTAAAAAAAGGGATGTCAAAATTTTGAAGTAGTAAAAATGAGGATGTATTATGATGATGCCCAAATTGACCTAAAATCTATCTTTCAGTCTAATGTTTTCATTAAAATAACATTTAGTAACCATTTGCCAATAACGATTTCTAGTATCTTTTCACGAATTTTAGTAATGAAAGTGAGTTGCTATTATGGCATGGACGGCCGTAACAAAACACTTCACTTGGGCCACCATCACGCAAATTTTTGATCTGCTTAATCCCTGACAGACATTCTAGATATTAAATATAACTGGTTTAACAAAGATTCAAATCATGTGGTATCAATGGTTGAACTGAAGAAATTTAGCTTCAGCTAAGATACTAAAGCTAAATCAAAAAAAAAATCAGGCAAATTGTTAATGTTTCTAGAATGGCAGAACTAAAACAATTCCCAATTGGGATGCGAAATATCACGTGTTCATTGGTTGTTACCCATTTGAAAATGCTGATAACTATGCTTCCTTACCATAATTCAGTGAAAGAATTAGAAATAATTGAAAGCGAGTGGTTTGTTTAAAAGAAATTTACATGAAATCGCAATAATTTTGTGAGGCTATACCAAGCCTGAACTCTACATCTTGAGCTACCATCAATCAAATAGAAATTGCCGTGATCCTTCATCAAGTAAAACTTGACTAATTCACTTTACCTCCCAAAATAACCTGTCCTTTGTTACTGGAGGATTTTTTATAGACTAAGAACTTAAATTTTGATGTGCATGAAGCAAATTTTTAGATTGATTACACTGAATTAATGTTAGTAGACATGCCGCTTGTGTACTAGGGACTTTAGATAAACAAGAACGCATGGACGAAATCTTTACTTTGTTGTAATTTCTAAACAGGTTTATGTCGAAGGTGTTCTCATTGCGACTTTTTCAGGTTGTGCTAATCGACATTTGATCGCGGATAACATTCAGTGGTTTTCTGATGAGAAAAGAAGTATAGAAGACATATTTGGCTAAAAAGGGGTTGCATATGTCGGTAGTTATTGTAGTAAATGATTGCCAATCACATTCGTTTCTAGCCTGAAGATGCTGTGATTTTAAATCAAGTTTAAGATCGTTTTAATGTTGGCACTGTGGAATTAACTGATGAATTGGAAGTTGCCTCATATATTCCTGTAGAAAACAAAGCTTCTTGATATTGGTTTTAACATGCGCTTTTTTGAAACTCATTTGTTCATTATTTGATGTTTGTTATTAAACGTTGATTAATAAATCTTTAATATCTTAAAAAAAAAGTTATTAAGGCACTGTCTCAAAAACCGAATTCACAATTTTTATAACCTATTTTAATACATGTAAAATCATTGTTTTGTAATAACCATTGGGAAAAGTTTACCGCTCACCATTTTATTACTTAGGTAGTGTAATTTTACGATTATCTCTAATATGTACATATTCATACCGATTATTGAGGTTTCAAAATATTGTTTTGACTGAAAATGTGTATTTTTTAATTATATTTAATTGTGAGTAACCCACTAACAGATATCAACGATTTATCATTTAATAAAAACATTCGACTTTGTAAGTCATCGTCAATTTCTTTACAAAATTATTCCTTCTAAATTCATTTGATTTTATCTTATATTTACTAAATTTTATTTTTGGGAGTAGTTTATATAAGTAATCCTCTTGGGTATTTTGAATTATTTTAAATGATCTAGTTAAAATACTTTCAAGCATTTTAAGGTGATTTGCTTCTTTATTCATTAACAATTTTACTTTATAACTTAGTCCACAATCTTTTAGATGTTTTGAAATAGTTGAATAATTTTCATATTCTTTGATCTTGTACTAAGTTGCTGACCGCAATATCCAATATAATCATCAGATGTGCATTGAATTTTATAAATTACATTAGATTTATCGAACATATTAATTACTGATTTTAGGCAAAGCTTTGAATTAATTCTATCGATCTTATAAATGAATCTTACGTTTTCTTTGATGAGTTAAATCTTTCTCATTTGATTTATTAGATTTGTTGAACGTACTTTCCGATGCTGTATATTAATATATGCTCAAAATTATATGAATATTTCATTTTTGTTAATTGTAACTATTTCTGTAATTGTATTTAATAATTTATCAATATAATTGTTTGGATATTTATTTTCTCTTAGGTCTACTTTCAATTTGATAATTTTTTAGTGTATGTTATCATAACCGCTTGCAATGTCGAAAATTCCATGCGTTACTCCTTTAGGTAAGGATACTTTAAATGATCTTGGAGACTGAATTAAAATGAAATAGCAAATCAGTATCTGATGATTTATTGTACATTTCAGGAATTTAGAATTCCTCATTATTTTAACATCTAAGAAATCAAAATTGATATTCTATTCATTTTCCATTGTCAATTTGATGTTATTATCTATTGAATTTAGATTAGTTGACATTTCTTCTGCATTTTTCATTGTCTACTAAAGCAAATATGCCATCCATACATCCTTCATAGAAATTGAATTCTATATTGCTTTCAACATATTTTAACATAAAGATAAATAAATTATATGGAAATATTGGCAATTATTGCTTTAAGAATTTATTGCCCATCCCTGAATGCTGAAATTAAAAATATAGTCTTAATTAAAAATATATGAAGTAAAAATACAAAAATACATTTAATTAACTACACAATGTACAAAAACATTATAAATTACACTAAATTCATTGCATCAATCGAAATAAGTTGAATATATACCAATTCAAATTGCATTACATGGAAAAACGGAAATGTAAATAAATAAAATTGAACCTATATAACACTCAATTTTGTTAAGTTGATGCTTTAAGGCAGATTTCTCACCTCATGTGATAAATCATTTTAAAGATTATCTCCATGGATCATAGATTGACTAGTAGCCGTCCGTCAAGTAAGCGGTATTTTTGTTCTCAGTATCGAAAAGTGAATAAAAATCGTTTTTAAATAATATCACTATAAACAATTAATATAATGGTTTAACGAGTGATGCTTAAATTAACAAATTTTGATATGTGAAAAAAAGCGAAATAAAGGCCAAAATATCATAATTTTACATCTGCTTCTTGAATTCTTTGATGTTTGTATATTTCCTATAAAGACAGTATTGTAATGAAAATCAATAGTGTATAACAACAAACCAGTAAATTCAATTTAATTTAATAATGTGTGGTTTCAGTTCGAAATTGCCTTCTTGAATGAATTCAAAAATGCGCTCGCGTGTAAAAACATGCAAAAAAAGTATAGTGCATCTGCCATTATGTTAAAACAACGGATATAAGAATTTTGTGAAAAATATGACATGATAATGAAGCAGTGCAATTTCAATCACTGACAAGATTTTTACACAAATAAACCTATTTAAAAAAATGACAACCGTTTTGTTCTATCACCCACAATTTTTCTGTAATTTAATATTTATATTTTTCCTATTTTACACCACTTCATTTTTTTGCGACAAAATCAAATAATTAATTGATAAATTTTAGCCTAAGACGATCAATAAGGTGGTGCATTACTGATAAAAAACTAAAAAAATTATAATAATACAAAGACATTAAATAAATCCAATAGAACTTACCAAATAATACAGAAAATGTGAAATTATCACTAAACTTCCCGTGGTGTTCAGTATTAGGAAGATACACCAAAATTATTGGTACCTGTGCTCCCTCGTGGATATGTCGTAATGGAACTTTTCTCCATGCTCGTCACTCAAATCTGTTAGATTCTCAAAGAAGAATTCCAGTTGGGAATAAAGGAAATGAACCTTCAATGACTTCAAGCATCCCATTTTCTAATAATGTCTGAGAAGAGAGTCGATGATATATCCGAAATTGGCAAGACGATGCTTTCTCAGGAACTCATNAAGCAAATATGCCATCCATACATCCTTCATAGAAATTGAATTCTATATTGCTTTCAACATATTTTAACATAAAGATAAATAAATTATATGGAAATATTGGCAATTATTGCTTTAAGAATTTATTGCCCATCCCTGAATGCTGAAATTAAAAATATAGTCTTAATTAAAAATATATGAAGTAAAAATACAAAAATACATTTAATTAACTACACAATGTACAAAAACATTATAAATTACACTAAATTCATTGCATCAATCGAAATAAGTTGAATATATACCAATTCAAATTGCATTACATGGAAAAACGGAAATGTAAATAAATAAAATTGAACCTATATAACACTCAATTTTGTTAAGTTGATGCTTTAAGGCAGATTTCTCACCTCATGTGATAAATCATTTTAAAGATTATCTCCATGGATCATAGATTGACTAGTAGCCGTCCGTCAAGTAAGCGGTATTTTTGTTCTCAGTATCGAAAAGTGAATAAAAATCGTTTTTAAATAATATCACTATAAACAATTAATATAATGGTTTAACGAGTGATGCTTAAATTAACAAATTTTGATATGTGAAAAAAAGCGAAATAAAGGCCAAAATATCATAATTTTACATCTGCTTCTTGAATTCTTTGATGTTTGTATATTTCCTATAAAGACAGTATTGTAATGAAAATCAATAGTGTATAACAACAAACCAGTAAATTCAATTTAATTTAATAATGTGTGGTTTCAGTTCGAAATTGCCTTCTTGAATGAATTCAAAAATGCGCTCGCGTGTAAAAACATGCAAAAAAAGTATAGTGCATCTGCCATTATGTTAAAACAACGGATATAAGAATTTTGTGAAAAATATGACATGATAATGAAGCAGTGCAATTTCAATCACTGACAAGATTTTTACACAAATAAACCTATTTAAAAAAATGACAACCGTTTTGTTCTATCACCCACAATTTTTCTGTAATTTAATATTTATATTTTTCCTATTTTACACCACTTCATTTTTTTGCGACAAAATCAAATAATTAATTGATAAATTTTAGCCTAAGACGATCAATAAGGTGGTGCATTACTGATAAAAAACTAAAAAAATTATAATAATACAAAGACATTAAATAAATCCAATAGAACTTACCAAATAATACAGAAAATGTGAAATTATCACTAAACTTCCCGTGGTGTTCAGTATTAGGAAGATACACCAAAATTATTGGTACCTGTGCTCCCTCGTGGATATGTCGTAATGGAACTTTTCTCCATGCTCGTCACTCAAATCTGTTAGATTCTCAAAGAAGAATTCCAGTTGGGAATAAAGGAAATGAACCTTCAATGACTTCAAGCATCCCATTTTCTAATAATGTCTGAGAAGAGAGTCGATGATATATCCGAAATTGGCAAGACGATGCTTTCTCAGGAACTCATCACAGATGCTCCTGTCATAAATCCAACTCTAATGGTTTAAGGCACTCTTCAAAGTTCAGATCAAAAATTTTTCTCATCTTCGGTCTAATGAATACATCTTCTCTGAGTTGTCTTCACTCAGTTTAGGAAATTTATGTTGCAGGAAGTGAAAAGCAGATCCATTTCTTTCCAGTCTCTTCACAACCTGCGTCATCAATATGAATTTAATGTGTAGTAGTTGTGGGATTATGTTTTGACGATTGACTAGTGCAGGGTTGGTAACATTTGCTCTGCCAATTACAGCCTGAGTTCTCGACGGCCAGCTCTGCTTGAAGTTGGCCCTGTCCCTGTTATTCAATAAACACAAGAAGCAGTTCTGCTTAGTGTAAACGAACACACTCAGTTAGGAGAGCAACCACCTTTAAATATGCAGAAAAATATAAAGGGAAATGCATCACATTTAATGCATTTCAGAATTTGCTCAATGTTATAATACGTTTCAGCCATAAAAACAGAGTGAACCACAGGAATAGGTGAAATATGTTACGATCATGTAGGATAATTGCCTTGCAACTATATTTAGAAGAGTTTATTAATGGTTACCACTCACTGACAATAAAAGTTCTACACATGCCTGAAAATAGGGAAAGAATATCGTTGCAATATCACAAATTCAAGGTGCTGATGAACAAGTATTGGGATTTCTGAGATCTTTAGACCACATTGGAGTAGACACCATTGCTTCAAGCGGGATGCCAATAGTTCACTCTGAGATTTGCTAAGGGAGAGATCACGCAGCTTGAGATAGAAGATGAGGTCTATTTTCATGCTCAGATTGATATTCTTCTTTATGATTTCCATCAAACATTGTCACTACTTACAACTTTGATGGCGGATTAGGGACTGGCAAATCGTTTGAATGACAAATAGGCCTTGCAGATGAAAGATCTGAATATTCAACAGCCTGTTTTGTGCTTTTGTTGTGGTCATCAGTTTTAGTCAGGAAGAAATAGCAATCGTCGAGATTACTAAGACTCTTGCTATACCATAAGAACTCCAAAATTAAGTTTACCTCGGCTACATTTGAGCCATCTAGACAAAGAAGCACAAGCAACGCAACAAAAATGTGGGTGCCATGATCAGTGTTGGTATCAATATTTGATTCCAGAATAAGCATGATACAGCTTTCTGATACATGTGGTGTTATATTGTGCTTGTCTTTCTTCAAATTTCACTCACCACATACGTAATAGAAATAATTGCAGTCGTTGTTACTCTCTGATGCAGACGCCATAAACATAGTAAGAATGAAAAGCGAATACCTGCGTAATTACCGAAAACTGGGGTGACTTGGCAGTTTTCGGGAAACGTAATATTTGTAAGTACAATATTTGGTGCTGTTCTAACTTTGACTCTGCCCAAAATATGGTGCATTTACGAAAACATAACATCTTCTCAAAAAAATTGTAAAAAATCAACTAACATAATATGATGAGAATATAAGCATTGAAGCCAATCTAAAATGATGTGGCCAAAATCACTACTTCAATTTAAACAAAATTTGGGGTGACTTTGTCCTCCAATGCGCACGATTAAATTGGAAGTCAGCGACTGGATTGTCATAAACTAACCTTGTGGGAAAAGGACACAAAAATCGTGGGACAAATATACAATATCAAAAGTGAAATGTTTGAGGTAAGACTAAAATACACCTTGTTTTGCTAATAACAGATTTCAGGCCTAATATATAATGTTTATTTCAGGTTACCTTCCAGAAAAAGACTTCTCAATTCACAAACAGTTCTACTGATCAGATCCTGCAGACTCTGACACCGTTGCGATGAGGTGTGCCAGAAGCTGAAAGTGGCTGACATCCTTCACTGTGGGGAATACAAATTTGAAGATAATTTAGAGCTTAGTTGACTATTAATTTCAGTTTCATTTAATAGTTAAAAAACAGCACTTTTGCTTGTATAAAGCTTCAGATAAATTGCATTTCGAGATTTTTATTTTCAACGCTTGTTTTGCCTAACAATTACCTACTTTTTGATACTATACTAGCGATGAGTGAAGACAATAAAAAATCTAGGTCTATAGTCTGAGGAAAGTGTAACCAAATGTAGAATAATGTATACCTTAACTCACACAGATTCTCCACCCACAACTAAGTATAGTCCATGTATTTATTTTAGAGACAATGTTAATTCCATAAAGAGCATTCATAGAAGCAATGGACTTTAAACATAGCGAAAAACTAATAAATAAGATAACTGGCTAAATTATTTTTTAAAAAGACAATGAATTATGATATCTATGGTTATCAACACATAGTATATGATGAAGTGGAAATTGATTTGAAATAATTGTTTGAATGATTTGAATGTTAATAAAGTTATAAATTACAAAAGTTTAAAAAACCGGCCAAAGTTACCCCCATTTTATGGCATATAGCGAGCATCGATATCAGAATGACTCACTGCAGTGGTGGAAAGTCTAGAAATTAATCAAAAGTAGTTATTGTCTGCTATCGGCAAACAAGGTCGTAGAGGTGTTGTGCTACAAGCAAATAAAATGAGTAATGTGTTGATTTCTTCAAAATATGAAATTTTTATTATTTCATGGATAGGGTAATACAAAAAAATTGTGGGTGATTAAGACAAATGGGTTGATGATTTTTAATGTAATCCACTAGGGAGATGATATCCACAATACAGATATTTTGTGTTTCTCAAACCCAACATTTTATAATAATCTCATATGGATTTAAATACTTACTGCATCAGTGCCCAATATCTGCAAATGTTCTGAAGGAAATGGTGATGGTGAATACACTCCACTATCTGAAACTCTAGTAGCATCATAATCAATTGATTTAGAAAATGAAGAAATTGATGGAGAGCAAGAAAGCGGTTTCTGTAGAAATGGCTAAATCACAACTTATAGAAGAGTGCATTTATACATGCTTTGCGTTTGCAATATTAAGTAATTGTTTTGTATGCTTAGAGTAAACTGCAATGAAAGAAGTTAAAATGACTTAAATTCTTTGAGGCTATATATAACACCTAAACAACCCCGTTTTTCTAGACTGTTATAATTCAGTTGATTTGTATTTTGCATGACTAACATTATGATAATGGCAAGTTCATATATTTATAAAGTTTCAGTCAACTTGCTAATTGTTCCTCAAACAGTTTCTCTTTTCTCCTTGAGTATGATATTCCTGTTTGATCAATCTGATTTGGAAATAAAAAAATTAAACTAATCATGTAATAAAAAGGGCGTTTATCAACAATTATGTTTGAAAAAATATTACATTGTTCGTAGTTTCCTGTCATTCATTTTTTGGCAATCATGAATGGACTTCCCTTAAGGACTGCAATGCGCACTACCATAGTGTATGCTTAATGCAAATCATACGTTTTTACTACTAAAGCACTTCAGTTTCCTTATGGGCATCAAAGGTAAAGATAAAGTTCATTGGTTTTGCTTTAACATGGAAAATTTTACCCATACACATGTATATTTATTATTACTCTCAGTTTTTAGTGAAATTACCCTAAATATTAAAAATGTACACATATTTCATAAAGTACATTTACGAAAACAACTTACTCTTAACACCTATATGTAGCAACCTAATGTACCATCATAGATGAATTTCAAAATTTAAATTTTGGCGATAAGGTGTTTCTTACCATCTGCTTAATGCAAATCATACTGTTTTAGTACTAAAGCAGATTCAGTTTCTTTATGGGCCTCAAAGGGTTATAATTGAATTTTGTAAAAAAGATTTATTGAGTAATTTCTCTAGCAGTGCATTCAAATATAGATATATATATATATATATATATATATATATAAAATATAT
>CABFPE010000315.1:49842-79009 GCA_900660155.1 Hofstenia miamia
TATATATATATATATAAAATATATTTACACAACAAAATTAGAGATTACACGATCTATTCGTTTAAGAATTTTACTTCGAAAAATATTAAAACTTGTGCTAAGAATCAGATGCGTACGCAGGAATTTCTGCCGGGGACATCTCAATTGTGTCCATCTTGAATGAACAAAAGCGGAGAGAACCCTAGCTAAGCCTTCAAAATATGAAAAAATAGCCATTAAAAATGCACCTCACCACCTTAGTATTCAAAACGCTTGAGTTTTTTTACATATTTTAAATTTAACCAATCAAAATCAATGTTGAAAATCAGATGGGGACCACTTGTGTACGCATCTGCAAAGGATTAACTCCTAAAATTACGAAAACAAAAATTAAATTAAATTAATTACTTCATTAAATTTCGCAAGTTGCAAATTGGATGAATAATTCTCACAGTCACCAGATAGAATTTGAGGAGGAGGTAGTTGTGGCGCTGAGGGCGATCTTCTGGCCTAAAACGATTTATGTGACCACGGTTAAGATTGTTTTGTAAACGACAAAATATTATTAACGTTCTATTGAAATAACGCAAATGCGTATTTCTTTTAACTAAACGGATAGAACTTGTAAGCAATTACTTTCAATGAAAAACAGTACCAACGACAAATGAAGTCCTTCCGACCTTGATCAAGAATTACTTCGCTATAGCAAGTTTCGCTCTTATAAGAATGACATTAATTAATGCAGAATGAAGTGTAACACATATTTTTAAGTATACTTTCATCAGCGTAACCAAAGACTGCTAAAAGGAATACACAAAACTAGACATAGTACGCAAATCTCAAAGTTCCCATTTTCATGTAAATCAGGAGAATATAGGGATTTAATTAGCATCTTTTTATTGATTGGTCAATTCATAACTGCTCGAATTCCTTACATGTGATTATCATTATATTACATTGAAATGCCTCATAAGCAAAATTTTGGTAGCTGCAAGTCGAATTACAGTGTTAGTAAAGGTGAGCACAATTCCAGCTGCTATGAAAAATATAATTCCCCTTGGTGACGTTGAAAAACTCCAATCCTGGTTAGCTGTACTTCCTAATATTTTGAAAATAAGCACTACCGCTAATAGCAGTAAAATGTCATTGTAAGTTACGATTTTATATATATGAACTTCATATTATGAAACAATTTTGCAACAAATGCAAAAGAGATATTCAGGTATATGCTAAAATCTAAATTGAGTAGGCCGAAGTTTCTAAGATAACTGGAAAGGTATAGTAAAATAAAATCACTTGACAGCAAATGGTTTATGTAGAATTTCCATTTTTATTGACGTGAAAGATTGTGGAAGAGCAGCTAGCTGGTACATCTAATGACTATGGCGCTCAATTTTGTTAAGGTACTATATAAAATTAAATAACAAAATTTTTTGTGCGAACAATTTTAGTTTACATCCCAAGCCTATTGCTATTATGATAAAGAATGAATCTTTATGTACAGGGTGTCCGTAAAGTCTGGACACAGGAAAATTAACTATTTTTCAATTCAGGCTTTAAAATTATTCATATTTTTTGCATCCATGCTTCAAGAAAGATTTAAAATTATAGTTCTCAGTGGCTATAGAGGCTTAATTTAAAAATTTAATGTACTTTATCCGGAAAGAAGTTCACATATTTAGATAGTGGCGAAATTATGAAATTTTATTGTGTCCAGACTTTGTGGACACCCTGTATCATAAATTAATAATCTAATATTTAGCCTAAACAGGTTTCATCCCACATGGCGTGTTATTGATCATTTTGCAGTGATGATCGAAACAAAGATAACAGCATACCCGCACTCCTCCAATCTTCAATACGCCTTTATTATTTTCTAAACAGTAATGTTTTTGGATTTGATCAAATGTTGAAACCAAATTATCGCAAACAGTGCTTGGCATAGTGGTGTCTTCACTTTCTAAATGAAGAATATTTCTTTTGAAGATTTCCACTGATAGTCAAAAGGAAAATATTTGTAAATCGATCTACACGTTTCCCTTTTTCTGTGATTACAAAATAATATCCGCTAAACATTCTCTGATTAAAAAACTTGCAACTTCTTGTGATCCTCGTTTTATAATGCAATAAAAGAGGTGGGGTGCATTGTTTAGCATTTCTATACACACCAAACCTTCTGAAAAATACAAAAAATTGGATTGGCAAAAAATTAAATCATATAGAAACTCAAATAGCGAATATTGACAAAATTGTGAAATACTGATGAAGAGATCTTGCGAAAGTCTATAGAATTCTGTTGTCGACATCATACTTATTTAGAGAAAGACTGTTACTGCACTAAAACAAATACGAGCTTTTTGATTAGTACGTTTCATATTTCAAGGAGTCAGTAGAAGTTTATATTTAAATGGCATGTACATTAAATTTTTAGGATGAGCATGATGACATTGCAGAATTCCATTCAATTGCCAAATGTGAGACATAGTTAACGTAAAAAACAAGTGTCAAGGAACTCGTGAGTGAAACGATTTTGTTTTACCCATCTCATGCGCATATGACAATCGCTTGCAGTAGTATCTTTTGTAGACAACAATGTTTCGAATGATTTAAATTACTTTAAGATACAAGTGCTTCACTAGGTAAATAGCATTGTCAACATCTGAGTAAATAGAGTTTTTCCATTAGTGCATCATATGTTAAATTTGAGAATGCTTGATGTTGAGTTTGGTGCCTTAAGGCACCAAGTAATAGAAATTATTTGAACTCTTTTTCATGATTGTTAGTTAGAATAAGCATTAGCCACTGTGATTTTTATGCAGACTAAGATCTTTCAGCACCCCTGACATGTGATATATCAAGTTTCTTGTTGTTAACATAAACCGATGCAGATGAATTGTATGCTGATGTAACATAGAAGAACTTATGACTTGGTTCTAGATTGCTGAATTTATCACATTGAAAGAACGTGTGTGCAGTGATTATTTCACTTATATGATTTCAAGTGGTTCCTTTCAATGCACAAAAAAATTAATCTTGTTAAACTCATCCATGTTTTTCACTAAAGTGGGGAGATTGTTTACGAAGCCTGTTGATTCTTTTATTTCGAAAAGTAGAAACGGTGATTAAGCCCTGCTGAAATAGTTTATTCTTTGCATTTGTGAAACGAAATTCTGAAGCTATAGAGATATAGCCGAAAAAGTCTTCCTACCAATCTCTTCTTTTACATTGAATATATTCTGTTGCTAGTGTAGCCTATTTTTTGTCTTGCTGAGTATGAAGTGTAGCAATAGAAACTGGAAGTTTATTAAAACATGGATCCAGATATTACTGCATATTTAGGAAAGAAAAATCTAAGGATGACGCATTATTATTCATGAATACACTCTGAAACTCTATACAGTAAAATTAAAATTATTATAAAAGTACATTTTATAACATCTAGAGTTTATACTAGTCATATTTGCCATAACTTAGACCGGAAATCAAGGGAAAATGTTTGTGTGAAATATATTTTTAAATATATATTTAAATGAAATTATTGAAACATGCGAGTCTTAAATTCATGTGGTAGTATAGTGTAGAGAATGGTAATAACTTCCACTGACACAGAAAACATTCTCTTCCAATGAGATACACAGAAAATTGTATTGATGATTTGTATTGGTAGTATTTTGCGAAACATAAATATATAAGAAAAATGTTAACGCATTACAATTTATTGCAATTAAAAACAACAATCACAATTATTAAAATAAATGATAAACAGGGTTCAAATGGAAATGATTGCTCACTTTTCTCATATCCTGAAGTGGTTGAAAAGCTCAAAATGGCAAAGTAGTAAAAACTAGCTCGTGTCCAGTGTGCTAGACATGTGATATGATACTCACTTCATTTCTCAATTATAAAGGTCTTTGATATGCTGCGTACAATACTGTTATTCACGTGTAATTATAACTGATAACTAAATTTATTACAGGAAAATTCATATAAGATAAACTATATTTTCACGCTAAAAAGTGCATTAGTAATCGTCTAAATAGAAAAGCTCGTTAAAGTTACCCGTGGAAACGCTCGTTCATGCCTTGACATTTACAATAAATACTTAAATACATTAATTTCAAATGCCATTAAAAACTAGACTTACGTGGATCGCAAGTGGAATTATATTGGGCAGTGATTCATAGCCGTTTTCATATATGTAATTGTAACTGTTAGATCTATTGCTGGATAGCTCCTAAATAACACAAAATCTTAATCAAATCTTTAAAAAAGTCCTGATGCAAAAAAAAACTTGGACAAGTAGATTGAATAAATTTCGATTTCAATGTTGTATATATTTATATAAAAGTATGACGTCATTTTCAATAGCCTACAAAATAAATATAGATGTTGACCCTGGCATGTCTTGGGCAAATATTTGCATAGGTGTTTTCAACAGCTGGAATAATCATGTTGAGCGAATTAGTGTGGTTAAACTAGCTCTATAACTATAGATGATTAATGTACATGGTTTTTTATGCAAATATCTGATCAGAAATTTGATAATCATAACAGTCTAATAATGACTTCAGTTGGGTAAATATTTAGAAATCAAGGATAATTCAATAAAATAAATTAAGAATGAACTTGAATAAATATACGGATTTGTACACGTGGTTGATACAAGAAACAACCAATCAGCACTTGTTTTAGTAATTTCATGAATATTGTATAGAAAACTGATTACTATTGTGTAAATAACATCTGTTCTAATTTTATACAAAAACATATTCATTTCCTAACTTCTCTGATTAGTTGTTTTAAATGCAAGAAAAATTAAGAACAAATTTAAACATTAATACAATTTGAAGCTTAAATTATTTTATAAGTCTATTTAGAAATAAGGAAGAATTAAAAAAACGATTTTTTCAAAGCCTTAAGATGCAAAAAGTCAATTGAAAGAGAATTCGTTGTTTCTCCATTACAGAAAATTGCTCAAATTTTAAGAATGAGAGAAACTAGAAAAAATTGTAAATAAATCAAAAACCGCAATGGACACTAGTAGGGGCTATCAATCGATATCTAAAGGCGGCAAACGGGTTGAATAATTGTAACAAAAAGGCTGATAAAAAAACTTTAGGTTAAAAATAGAAAGCTATTTTGTATTTGAAATGATTGATTGACAAATCACATAACTTGTTTACTAACATTTACAAACAATGCGCTAATATATAGGGTGACTATTTGTTTGAAGGTCACAGGCCTAATGAAAAATAGCTGCGAGTGATTTCCGGTACAGTTTAAATTTTTTTCCAATTTTCAGTTTGTTGCACATTTCAGTTTTCTGATTAAATTATTTCTAGGTTCCAAAGACAATGCAAAATTGCTTAACCTATGCAATATTAATGAAATAAATTGGTTTTTATAAATTTAAACAAGTTTCTCCACGTCTATTATGAAATCGGAAAACCACTAAATATTTAAAAATTTCTTAGGCAGTTTAAATTTAGACATATATTTGTTTGTTACGTTTAATTATGTTCTGCAAGTAATTAATGTATGCACCAATTCACTTGTTAATGTTACATTTTGAGCACATAAATATATTAAATATATATATTAAATATGTTGCTGTGCGAACTTTTTATAACTATACCTGTAAACAATGGAATTCTAGCATTTTTAAAAAATGCCAAGATGGTTTGGTAATACTCTTTGCACAAGACATACTTATCAATGCTAAGTCAAATATCGAGACTATGTCCATCTCACACAGAACAACACTACCCAAATATTTGAATTTAATCTATAAATCACTAAATAATAAAATCTGAAAGTATCTCAGACTTTGGTTGATCTATCTACATAAATTGAAACGGCTTAAGTAAGCAATTGCTCTCATGTGCATCCTTCGTTCTGGTTAACTGAACATTAAAAATGGAGATATTAAATATTATTTTAAAAAAATGGATTTTTCATGTAAGTCGGGCACAGTAATACATTTTAGTATAAATTTTCAATATTATGTATGAGCGCATTCACCAATAGGTGTGTTCAAATCCTAAAACTTCCAAATTTCATTATAGACTTGTAGAAAATTGCTTGTAAATTTGAAAAAAAGTTTGTCCTTATAAAAGCCATTTTCGGTTAAAGGTAAATAAAGAAATTTTGGGTAGTAAACAACTAGTGATCTGCTCTTATTAATATTAAGAGCCAATAATGATTTACAAATGGTTAAGCTAATATCTACTTGATTAAGAAGTTTTATTAAAATATAAATTTCTGTGTAAAACGAAAGAATTTAATAAACTTCTACTCCAAGCTTCAATATTACTTCCACTTTGACATATGTTCAATAAGCAACTTTCGTGAAGTAACATTCTCATCGAGACTATCCTCATAACATCAATTTAAATAGCACCATTTAAAACAATGTTATTTATTATCATGAACTCTAAATGTATGTTTAATACATATTTTGAAAATTGCGTTTTAGATTAGTTGAACATCGCCAAAAATGGATCGGTAAAATTAAAATGTGATCAGTACTATTTTAAAATAAACTAAAAGCCATATAAAGTTGTAGATTATTAACTTAGGATTTGAAAATCAACAAAATGTTTTTGAGCGGCCAAACATGCTAGGGTTGAAAAAACTTTGCGGCGCCAAAGCTCCTATATAATTTAGAACGATGGTCAGTTATTATTGATTTGTTATCCCTGGGCCCAACGTGGACATAAAATATTGGCAACAAAATAGTTTATCTTATAAACAAAGGGTCTTAGAAGGTCTGTGCTGAAAATCAGTGTCATATCAGGAAAAGGGGTCAAACTTAAGATAATCAAAATATGACATTTTATTTGATGCGATATAGTAAGACAATGATTAAATATGATTATATACCATATAAAAGTGGGCTAATTTACTAGAGGCATCAATGTTGGACCCCGGGCTGAAAAATGGCAACCCATTGGGGTGGGGCGGGGGAATACTTTATTATCTTTTAACTTGCTTGAACTTTGACCTTGAAAGTGACTTCAAATTATATCATGTTACATTTTTTATTTTTGAAATAAACATCATTTATTGACTTAATCTCTAATTTATTCTTTAACTTTACATAACTGGTTGACCTTGAGCATGTTTTTTTTGCTGTTAGAAAAAGACCTTAACAATAACTAGAATGAATATGAGTTAAATAAACTGCTTCCTTCTATTTTTAATGCTCAATTCATTTAGGCTCATTTTCACATTCATTTTTCCAAAAATCTATAACCTCACAACTTCATTTGCATATAACATCGAAATCAATCAATATATTTTTTTCACAGTGCCAAAGCTCATTACTTTATCTTTAATAATTTTTAAATAAAAGAAGGGGTGGGGCGAATCGACACCCTATGTCGAATTACACTCCAGAAACCATCTTGAAAGTAGGTATACACAAAAATCCACTCTTTGTTAAAAATTCAAAATAAAAAACAAAGACATTATTAAATTTCAATAAAATTGTACAATAGTAGAAGGTATAGGGTATAGCAATATATATATATATATATATATTAAACTACGTAAATGATATCAAAATGATTGAAAATATGTACTAAAAGTCGTGGTACCTCCATACAAACGAGAGAATAACACAATAAACGTCATAATTTAAAATGATCTACTTTGAAAAATTTATGCAATTTTAATATTTAGAACAAAATATTGAGTACTTAATAAATGTTTGCCTGTCTAAATATACTTAATGAAAACACAGAATTTGCCACCTGTCGCTAAATGTAATGAGGGAGCGATCCACTAATATTACAAATATACAACACTGTGAGTCACAAGGAGTGAACAGAAGTGGGGCAGGAAATCGTCTAGAATATGTTACACACTGACTTAATTGGCAGTTGACAGTTTATTAAAAATCAAAACAAAAAGTTTGTTTAAAAAACTCACAGCCATATTTTGTTGTCCAGTTGCTGGATGATTTTCATGCGAAATGAAATTACAGGTTGGAGACCTTTTGAAAGCACAGATCGTAAAGAGTATAACAAACATTAAAATGAAGAAGGCAACCAAAATCCACATGTGCTTATTTGTGACTGGACTAGACATAGGACAATCTAAATGGACAAAACCAATATAAACATTTCAGTTTACAATATAATTCTAAAACTATTAAAGTTATACATTAAAATTCGAAGAGCAGCAAAAGAGATGAGCAATATACTGTACACAATACAAAACTAATCTATGTATTGGCTCAATAAAAATAAGAAAACTGTTAGGTTCCAAAGATATAAGCGGGGAAATTAGGCATGTAGGTTGGAATAGAATTTAGGCGGCCGGAAGAAATGCCTATAGTAGGCGTCATTAGCCGCGATAGCTGAATTTGCAAAGGCCAAAAGAAACAACGTTTTGGCCGAAGGCCGGATCCAGAACATCGTTCACAGAGGAATGAATTTAATGCTATAGAAAAAACATTTTTTTAAAATTGGTGATGGTTTCTACAATATTTTTCTTTAAACCTCATAACTCGCTAAATAATAATGAATTTGAAAAACCACTGAATAAAACTATTTCATGTTCATCATTAATTTGCGCCAAGCGCGACACATTCTGAACAAGAGTTGAGGCTAGTTGTTGCACTCCCCATGAGCTTTAGACTGCACTGTTATCAGTCGGGTATGAAAAGCACCCGAGAATTTTTGCAAAAATCGTATTTTTCATTGAAAAAAGTTAATATATTCACGCACTTCTAGCACAGGAATAACTTTATGACAAATTTTCACCATAACAATGAAGCCTAGATTCCACTTAAAACAAACCACTAAGTAAAAAAACATTGCAGAACAGAGCTGTAGTAACAAAACACACTTTTTTAACAGAATTTCTTCATGGCATTATTTTAAAAACACTCATTTCTTGATTGAGATGAGTGATGATTTTAGTATAGTCTCAAGTTTCTTTGATACCTTAAAAACTTCATTTGGACACTAATAGACAATCTCATTTCCAACTCAGGACGTTGAATTTGAATGGGAAATAAAGATATTTGTAATATTTTCCCTCCCAAGATGGAGGTGGAATAAAATTCTCAGTAAAAGATTCCAGAAAAAATGTCAAGAAAAATTTTAAATCTTAATAAAAATGTTAACAATGAAATTTTAACATTTAAATTCAATTGGAATATTAACATATTGGGATTCATATTCGCTAAACTTTGTGATAGATGAAATAAACATTTGAAACCGTTATACACATAAAAAATAACCATTAGTAACGAAGGTTGAGATTGTACAAATTGATTTATTTCCGTCCTTTATATATCTAGAAACGATGCAGACTGAATAACCTCGGCCACATGAAAGATTACTGATTGTACATGAGCGGGAGCAATTCTAAATGTAATGTCTTGTTATAAACGGCGAATTAACTAAGAAACATTGACTACTCTGAATAGAACAGGCATCAAAAGAATGGAATATAAAAATATAAATTTTAATCGAAACCACAGAAAGACGCTGAAGACAAACTTGTATTATATGATAGACAAGAATAATGTATGCATTAAGTTATAATACATTATATTTGCTGCATGCGGTATAAAGTCATTTAAATTGATAGTATCAATGTTATATTGTTGCTCATGCACAATTTAATGATGCATTTATAAATCGAGAGGGAATTCATAATTACTAAAGAAATATATATTTTGAAACCACAATAATCCATGTTTTAAGTAATACAGCGTTGCAGAAACTACAATTACGTAAACAAGGTTTATAAAGTGTGTTATACTATACCGGATTTCAAAATTTCCCGCTCTTTCGAGATTGAAATTATCCGCGAAGCATTAAATCCTACTTTATAATCTCATGCAAATAATTATAAATAGTACAATGTCAAGGTAACAAATCTGGATACTTCAAATTCCCCTTTTGGATAGATGCGATATTGGTAATAAAAATTCCTGGTATAGTTGGTGATATTGAATATAATGGAGGTAGTATTCTTTATGAAAATGTCGACTGCAGGGGGAAATGGAAAAGCTAAAATATATAATGATTATTTATTAACGTTATCAAATTCATTCTCTTAAATAATATTGACAACACAATATGGAGAAAGTTAAGTGAAACATTAAGTAAATAAAATATTTGTCATAAAATATACTTCAGTTCGCCGATTATATTTGGACAGAAGCTAATACCTTAACGTTATAATTTATTTTATTCATTTTGTATATTTGACTGATAAATTCATATTGTGCGATGCATAAATTCTAAGAAAACTTTGAAACATTATGTTATTCTATGACCTATTAAATAATTTAGTAGGCCACGGGAATTGTAATGTAACTATGGAAACTAAACACAGACGACACAGTTTACATTCATAGCTAGCTACTACATTTAACACATTGTTAATAAGAAGTTTCAAAATGAAAAAGGCTAAAACTTACATATGTCACTAATATTGAATTCTTGCTCGTAGGGAGGAAGGAATAGTTTGAAACCATCCCAAAAGTCCCAATACAACTTGGTATTGAAAGTCACACTAGTATTGCTGAATGTACAATTTTGCTTAGAGCAATTTCTAATGGAACCGTACAATCCATACTGCCTAAATGATAACAAAACATTTATGAGAACCAGCTTCTGGACGCCTGCGTGCAGGACATGATCGTAAAGATTATAAGAGTGAAATGAAAGTATATTTAATTGAATTTTTATAGAATATCATCCATAATAAGTTAAAAATTGTTTAATATTGGAATGTAGTGGCAACTAAGGTGAAGCAACCAGTGTTTAACTAAAAATCTTTTGAGCCTTAGGAAGATCCTGACTCCCTCTTCTGCAAAAAGTGGCTCAAATAATATTATAAATCTGTTTGTCGTTATGGATAAAGCGAATACTTAGTGCGTCATAGTAACCGGAGAAATTAGTAGCATTTTTAAAATTCACTAATTAACTATGTACAATCGAAAATTATTCTTAGAGGCATATAACGATGTTACGATTGACATGATGGATGGCGATACGTCAGACGACAAATAGCAAACTTCTATTAATACAAAATCTTTATAGTGTGGGTTTAGCAAAGCGTACACGAAGGCAATTATTTAAAATACCTGACTTTAGGAAAACGCGGGAGGCAGCAGAATTTTCCACTACCGTTTGTATTGAAGTTACTGATAAAGTGAAATATATGTTAGGGCATTAGAATATAAAGAAAATATATTTACTGTTCTTGAATTGCCCATGAACTCTTGCCAGCCAAAGTCTTGTTAATGAGTTCACACTTTAATTGCCTTTCATCAAAACTACGGCACTGAAAAAATTCTCCAGAAAATGCTAAAATACAATCATTGAAAATGTAAAGAATTCATTTAGAAAGGATATTCGATACTATAGATTGGAGTGTGATAGTGAAATTACAGATATAATTTTTGAAAAATATTAATAATATTGTCAAAATAATCAATAGCTAATTCTAATTCATAAATAACATATAAGACATTTATTAATGCTAGCTGCAAATTGAGCTAACAAGTGTGTTAGAGAAACCAAATTTAAATTCCAATAGCAGGATACCCGGGAAAATAACACTATCTGAAAATAATATTATTTGTAAAATAACAGATAAGTGCGGCATATCGTAGTTAAAAATATCGGATTTACTAAATAAAAACACCGAAATATGTTGCAAAAATTAGTTGGAAAATATTGTAGAATTTTCAATATCAATATTCATTTTTCTTTTCATACACGTAAACAAAACGCAAGATTTTCAACTTTTTCAAATGAAAATCGGCCATAAATGTATGAATGGATGAATATCAATTTTATTTTCAAAAAAATTCCAAAAACTTGAAACTAAAATTTTTCTACTGCCCTTGTTTCTAGTGGTGTTCCTTAAGGATCTGTGTTTGCTGTTCTCTGCCTCATCGTTGCTATCAACGACCTACCTCAATCTGTCCTCAACTTATCCTGTCTACTGTACCTTGATGACACCGCAATTTTCAACTTTGGTAGTACTTTTGTCTTCAATATTACCTCTGATCTTGAGATTTTGTCTACTTGGTTTTCTGTTAATCATCTTGATTTTAGCCTAACCAAAACATTTGGTATTTCCTTCTCTGTATCTCCCCCTTCTAATCTGTCTCTCCCCGTGAACTTTTTTCCTCATCATACTCAACTTGCTGCAAAATTAAATTGGTCTGGACATGTGTTCTTGCGCCTCCGCAAAGCTAATTTCTCAGTCTTTGTCCTCTTCCGCAATGTTCCCTTTAATGCCTCGGCTGCTGTGGAACTCTCTTTGTTCAAGTCCATTCCTCGCGTCATTCTTCTCTATGTTTCTCAATGTTGGTGGCCTTCTCGCTTACTCACTCGCATATTGGACCTTGATCCCTTTAATTTCACAAAGTTCTCTAATTCCCGCTCCACTCGCTCTGATGATGTTGTCACTTTCTCTATTCGCCGTCCCAAGAAGTATCGTTTTTCGGTCGTGTTTGTATCGCTGCAAATTACATCTTGACTCTCATCCTCCAACAGCCATTGCTTTCTTTTCCCCACCACCGAACTTTAAGAAATCTTTGATGTCTTTCCTCTTTGCTGATCTTTTCTCTAACTTCGCCTACTCTTCCATCTGCTTCTACTTTATCTCCAGTGTCGGTGCTCGCTCAAGTAAAACTTGACTTGCTTTTACATATTTGTTTGCCTTCAGCGGCTAATAAAAACATTTATTATTATTAATAATATATTTATTATACACTGATATAAAAAGTGTTGAAAATGCCGTATGTTTGTTTTAAACATGCCAACTCAGCAGGTGTTTAGAAATAGATGGGACAACCATTTTCCAATATCAAGACAAATATGCAAGCAGGAAACTGTTGAAAGAGGTAAGGAAATGATGAGCAGAAGAGGACATGCCAAAGGAGATAAAACAAGCATGTAAAAGAAGAAATAAAAATAAAATGCTAAAATATTAGTACAAAAAAGGTAGGAAAGAGGAGTTCAATAAAAACTGCAAGAGGGGAATTTAAGTAAACATTTGCTTCGAAATTGAGTAAATATCGAGCAAAAGTAAAACAAATCAAAGACAATGTAATTATGGGAAATAGAAAGCAAGATTTTACAAATAATCAGACAGGAAAGGAAGATGAAGTAATTTTTTGAGAGCGCATTTTAGGAAATAAATAAAATACAATCAGTTTTTAGAAATTGGTTATTTCTTAGAAATGATAAACCAGTGGCAACCCCTAGACGGCGTAACATGGTGGAGAACCAATGGACGCTATTCTATTGCAAACATGATTGCAATAAAATGATAGGCCTCTATTTTTAGTGTTTTACAGGATGTCAAAACATGCTAAAACCGATAAGGTGAGTTTATATGTAGCCAAAATGATAAACTGTTTTCCACACTTTGCAATGAATCAGTACGTTCATAAAAAAGAAATTTTTTATACAAAGCCATAGGAACTTGCCAAAATACAAGCGAAAATTAACACGAGTTCATAACAAGGTGCATCATTACAGCAAACTATTATTTTTCCTCCAAACAAAGACTTTGCTGAAAAGGCAGTGAAGGCACTTTTGGCAGCCAGCATAGCAATGAAAAAATGAGATACCCTGCCATGCAGAAGTTATTCCTAGATATGAATAGGCCGTTGCCCTATGAAACAACCGCCCTGCACATAGTGGACCAAATTGAAGAATGTAGAATGTCTACAGGATATAGAAGTCTTTCTCGTAGTCAATTGTTATAATATTCTATGTTGTTATGTTATAGTGTTACGTTGTGTTCTTATATTTGTAACATTTAATATGTATTTCAGGTTGTTGAATAAAAGCTTGTAATACCAAGCCTGTTTTCCTCTTCTGAGCAGACTACAACAATTTTATTCAACACCAATGAAGTTTCGACCTCCTGATCTCCCATCCAACCCGACACAGGATCAGTGGTTATGGTGGAAACGTTGCTTTACTGATGGGCTCACGATTAATGAAGTAACAGAGGATAGCCACAAGCTGACATTTCTGCATTCATATGCTGGCGCTGACCATTTTGCAATTTTGGAACAAGCTACGACGTTTGCGGATGCAATTGCCATTCTAGACTCACAGTTTAAGAAACCTTCAAGAGTGATATTTGTATAGCCGATTTTATAAAACGTTTGCGTGTTCTCGTAGACGATGAATGTATAGCCGATTTAGATATACATTTACACAAAGACATGTTGCTAAGGGACTGTCTCATTTTTGGAATCCGGTCAGATGAGATTCGTGCTCGATTACTAGAGCTAGCGGATGCTGATGCATCTCTTGAGCGCTGTATTAATATAGCTAACGCGGTTGAGGTTTCAACAGGATTTTCGAAATCTTTTGGGGCCAGTATAGAGGAGACTGCTTTTCGGAGTTCTTCGGGTAGTGTTGCCGCTGTGTCGGGCCGACCGACAAGTGGCAAGCCAAAGAAAACCTTACAGAAGAATAAGAGCAAGATTTTACCTCGCATTTTGCTAAATGCAACTTTTGTGGGTTGAAGGATCATCAGAGATCGAAATGTCCTGCAAAGAACAGCAATTGTCTTAAGTGTGGTAAGGCTGGTCACTGGGCCGCGGTGTGCAGATCAGTGACTGCAGCAGGGTTTCAGGAACAAGACTCATCTAATGAAGAGGAGAGTTGCGTTGCATCAGTTCTGTGTGCTGCGGGATCGAATCAAGGAATCTATCAGGATGTAGGTATAGGAGAAGCTGAGCAAATAATTAGTGCTCTAATTGATCCAGGATCCACTCATTCATTCTTGAAAGCATCTACTTGCTGGTCTGCAGGATTGAAATTTGTTCAGTCCAATTCTTCTACTTGTCTTGCATCAGGTCAAAAGTTTCCAGTGGTAGCCTCCTGCTTGACTTTGTTGCATATAGGTGAACATTATTACATTGTAATGTTTCTTGTAGTAGAATCTCTTATATGTGATGCAATTATTGGATTGGATGTTCTTAGCAAGCATTTTTCTGTTAATCTAGCATTGGGAGGAAGACACTTATCAATCTCTTGCTTTGCATTGGTTGCAGCCAGTGAGGCAAAGAAGCCTCCCAAAAAATTGTTTCCAGCCATGAGAGTGACTACTCCTCAGATTTTTACTGCTGGGGTTTACACAGCAGCTCATGTTGCAACACCTTTGAGAAGGGCTAGACCAGAAAATGCTGAATTTATGAGAAGGGAAGTAGCAAAATTGTTGTCTGAAGGCATTATTGAACCTTCAACATCTCTTTGGAGGGCACAGGCATTTTTAGTTAGTGGTCAAAAGAAGCAAATGGTCATTGACTACTCTGAAACTGTCAATTGATTTACCAATCTAGATGCATATTCTTTTCCAGACAAGGAATACTTGCTTGACAAGGCCACTGAATATCAGGTGTTTTCAAAGCAGGATCTTAAGTCAGCTTACCATCAAGTGCCTTTAGATTCCAAAGATAAGCAGTTCACAGCATTTGAGGTCAGGGGAAGGTTTTACCAGTTCACTTGCCTTCTGTTTGGCATTACTAATGCTGTTCCTGTGTTTCAGAGAATTATGGATGACTTTGTAAGCAATCATAATCTTCAGGGTGCTCTTCTGTTCTTAGATGATGTCATCCTAGGCAGTGTGACACAGGCAGAGCATGATGAGAATCTCAGATCCTTCTTAGCTACAGCACATTCTGTGGGTATAACATTGAACATGGAAAAATGTTCATTTAGTTGTTCTTCAGTCTCTATGTTAGGTCAAATTATCTTGAAGGGCGTTAAAAAGCCTGATCCTAAGCGCCTGCAATGTTTGTGGGAATATCCTGTTCCAGACAACAGTAAGAAGCTCAAAAGGCTTCTTGGTTTCTTTGCCTATAACGCAAAATGGATTCATCAGTATTCTGACAAAATCCAACCACTCTTGAATGCTCAAGCACAAAGAGCATTTCAGTTACCATTTTCTGTTGTGAGGGCTATTTCCAACATTAAATGTGAGATTGCTAATGCTATGCTTGCTATTCCAATTAAAAATGCTGGATATTTGCTCTTAGAGACGGATGCATTGGGCTCTGCCATTGGTTCGTATTTAACTCAGAATGGGAGGCCCATTGTTTATTTTTCAAGGACACTCTTGGCTTTAGAAAGAAACCAATCGTCTGTTGAGAAAGAGGCACTAGCAATTGTGGAGTCATTTCGGAAGTTTAGAGACATCCTTCTCGCTTATCCTGTAAACGTTAAGACTGATCAGAAAAGCATCACCTTTCTTTTCTCTGATCAGAAATCAAAAATTAAGAATGAAAAGCTTATTCGGTGGAGGCTAGAGTTGCCTGAGTTTAGGTACTCAATATCATATAAGCCTGGTGTGGAGAATATCGGAGCAGATGCTCTTTCAAGGTGTGCTTTGGTTGCGCCTGAATGTAGCTCTCTGTACCAGATCCACGACGAACCTGCTCATCCAGGGATAACTTGCATTTGGCATTATGTTAGGAAAAGCAATTTACCCTTTTCATTAGAGAACGTCAAATCAGTAATAGCAGGATGTCAAGTTTGTTGCCTTTTGAAGCCATCTTTTACTCGCTTGCATGACACCAGTCATGTAATAAAATCATCAAAGCCATTTGAGAGGATATCGGTTGATTTAGTTGGGCCTAAGTGTCCAAGTTCAGCAACTGGAAGTACCTATTTGTTGACAATTGTCAATGAATTCAGCCGCTTTCCCTTTGGATTTGCTTTGAAGGATATCAGTTCATCTACTATTATTAGTCGTTTAAAACAACTTTTTGATGTTTTTGGAGACCCGTGTTTCATACATTCTGATAGAGGAACTCAGTTCCAGTCTGCGGAGTTTGTCAAATTTTGCTTTGAGAGGGGGATTTCACAGTCATGAACGTCGCCATATCATCCGCAAGGTAATGGGCAATGTGAGAGGACAAACAGGGTTGTGTGGAGGAACTTAGAGGATAACAAGTGGGAGAGTCTATTAGGACATGCGCTTTCAGCTATTCGCGGCCTTCTTTGTATGGCAACAAACGAAACTCCTCATGATAGGTTTTTTCGCTTCTCACGTAGGAGGCCAATGAATTTCAATCTTCCAGGCTGGCTCCGTCCTGGTAACTCAGCTTATTTTTGCGCAATAAATCGGATCCCTTAGTGACAAAGGTTGATATCAAAAATGTTGTTAATGATAGAGTCGCAGAAGTTGAGTTTAAGAACGGACGCGAGAGTACTGTCTCCGTTGGAGACTTGCAGTAGGTAATAAAGAAGAGCCCAGTACCCAACACGGTTGCATCACTGAAGACACTGCTATTCATGATCTCAGCCAAGAGGGTCTGTCTGAATTAGTTGCTGAGGCCCGAAGATGAGGCCGCTTCATTCGGAAGTAATGTTCAAGAAGGCGAGTCACGAAGGGAATTGTTGCAGAATTTCTCGGAGGCTC
The DNA here is from genome assembly GCA_900660155.1 of Hofstenia miamia. Classification (NCBI taxonomy): domain Eukaryota; kingdom Metazoa; phylum Xenacoelomorpha; order Acoela; family Hofsteniidae; genus Hofstenia; species Hofstenia miamia. The sequence goes on from CABFPE010000315.1 coordinate 67,249, forward strand.
CAACAGATTTGACACAGAACCCACGAGCAAACCTTCCGACACTGCCAGTGTTGAGCTGGGAACCGACAGAACCAGTATTGAGGCGATCAGGTCGGCTTCGCTCAAAGCCATTACATTTGAAGGACTACAAGACTTCTTAAGTGAGGGAAGAATGTTATAATACTCTATATATAATATTCTATATTGTTATGTTATAGTGTTACGTTGTGTTCTTATATTTGTAACATTTAATATGTATTTCAGGTTGTTGAATAAAAGCTTGTAATACCAAGCTTGTTTTCCTCTTCTGAGCAGACTACAACAGTAACCTATATTGCTTATATATATACCAGTTAATCCAGTTATCAGTCTATATCGAAAATATGTTTGTGTATTTCTCATCATTTTAACCCTATATTAGTGTTTATTTTTTCCGCGTGTCGCTATTCGACACGTTCGCCACTAATTGTTAGATGCAATCACAAAATTTCAGGCTATTAGTGATTATAAAAAATTATTACTATTTTCCCAAAAAATTTCAGAAAATATCTGTACATTCTAAGAATGAAATGCATTTTAGGAAATGAATGGAAAAAACTAAAATTAAATAAGCAACATACTCCGATTTTCTTTTTCGTTGGCTTAATTCTTGCAAATATTTTAATAGTTTGTTTGACCATTTCTGAATAACAGAATTAAGGCCTATTTACTTTCAAAAATATTTTACCAAATGTCAAATACCATAATCAGTTAGTAATATTTGCCATCAAATATTTGTTAAAAAAACTGACCACTTTCTTAAAGCAAATTGCACTGCATTAATTGGAATAAAATATGCATGAATAAATCAAGGTTTTCGAGTCAAGTCAGACCGAGTTTGAGTGTTTAAAGTTTAGTTTAAGTATTTTTTAAAGAAAATGCTGAGTTTGATTGACTTTCTCTAATACCAAGTTCTTAGGGTAAAAACATTTATTTTACAGTAATTCTAAGCTATAAAGTAGTTATTGGAACTTAAAATAATTTATTTTTAAGGAAATCTCAAGAATATATTCAATCAAGATTAAGTTCAAATTTTGATGATTTCTCTTCTGAGTTTTTCTGATTGAGTTATGAGAGCTTATTTGATTTCTAGTTCTTAACATTCTGAGTACTCAAACGTAGCATTCAAAGAGACATAGGAATAGAATTATATGTGCACAGCAAATTAGTAATGTAAATGCTGAATATAATATTTAAGTACTAAGGCAAGTTTACAACTGAAGAAGAAGTAAATTTTTGAAACTAAGAAAAAAAATTTCAGTTTTCAATCTTGTTGCTTAGATTTTAAGCAGATTTAGCAGTGCAATTTGCATTGTTGATGTTTAGAATATTATTATCAGTCCTAAGTTAATCATTATTTTGAAAAGGAACAAACCAACATAATCCAATCTAAATCTTCTGTCATGTATTTTATTTTATAAAATTAACAACTGTTAGATTGAATGTTTCTCAGTGTGATACTTTACATTTTTAAATAAAGCATTAATATTGATCTTTTCTCTTAATTCATTTGGTACTGCTAATGCATTAAAGTAATAAGTACACTGAAGCAGAGAGCTGAGTAACATGAGATACAACATTAGATTTAGTTAATTTTGATTAAACATGTAATCAACAGTTCAAGTTGAACATGATCATGCATCTCCTCTTCAATTATTGATGATACAGGCATATTTATATTGCAGAATAATAAATCATTAGTTGATTTATTAACATTAATATTTAGAAAAATTGACTTCAAATTTTTGTAATTAGAAAAAAGTGAGTTCATCATTATAATAAAACCTTGTATCAAATAACAGAATAATCATTTAGTAGAAGAATTAGAGTCAAATAATAAATTTTCAAAAAGTTACTGATGTTCCATAATCAATTTTAGTTTGCACCATCCAACTTAGCCAGTGAAGTCACTACTACCATTGCCAATTCAGAATTTAGCTTATTATAAGCATTTACCTAATTTCTGCAATTTTACATAATTGGGAAAAGAGACCCAATCTCTACTAAAAGTTTATTGATACCTAAATTATATTGCAACAAAGCTTCCTTCAATAATTGTATAGAGGTATACTGAAAACACTAGAATCACTTACAGGTCTTAATTATTCCTTTTTTAATTGATGAGACAATCAGTAAAATTTCAAATTTATCTTTGGGCTTGTTTTAATCAAAAACCAAGTGAATAACTTTCAGTAGAACTTTTTTTGTTGTAATCTTTTTATGACCTGTTTTTATCACAAAATCAATTATAGTTATTTTACAAATAAAATGCTCTAAATAATATTTCAAATAAGATTTAATATTTACTCTGGTAAGAATAGGTGCCTTTCCATTTGCACAATACTACCATAATTGAGGCTGACAGGAATTCCTTCCCAGATAACAATTTAATGTCTAAACAACGTTGTTTTGGGTTGTTATGTGGTTGTTTTATGTGTCAAAAACAATGTTGTTTTAATGTTGAAAACCACTATCTTTGAGATACTGTTAAGCATATTCAATACAAACATTTGTTAAAGATTTAAATGAATGTCTTGTATATAAATGATAACAATGAGCATAAAAATATGATAAATTTAACAAAAATTTAAAAATCTAAAATTAAGCACAATTTTGAAATTGTGAAAAATCTCTTCAGCTCAAAAGTAACTTATGATATTTAACAGTCAATGTCAAGGTGTCCAAATATTCATGAATAAATTATTTTGAAAATTCACTTATCTGATATATTATAATTTTTCTCAAATTAAAAATATCAAAAAAGGTTTTGCAAATCGTTTTTTATATAAAAGGATCTAGAAATAAAATAGCAAAGTGAGTTAAATTTGCAAGCATCTGCTCACTTATTATTTTTTACTAAAGTTGTTATTATGATGTTAGTGGTTGCTGCAACAACCAAAAGTATGAAACAACTATAAACAGCATAAAAACAACCAAAATTGTTATCTGGGTTTCTGTTTGCATTCTGTCCTATTAAACCAAAATTTTTAAGAAAACCATTCCAGTGACATTTTAGAAAGTGATGTTTTTTAGAAATTTCTGTGAATATTTTATCTTTTCAACATAGTGAAAGAATGAACTCATGCCCTTCACAGAAGGATAATGAAGATCCTTATATATTTTATGAGAGAAAGGTTCCTTTCAAATTGGCTCACTTGTTCCTTCATAATTTTGTGTAAGTTAGACATGTGTACTTTAATATTAGGACATTTAAGTATTGAAGTTTAATGCTGTAAGCTTCAGGTTTACAGGATGAGTTGATAGCAGGATATATGAGAAAATCTCCCTTCATAGACAAAAATGGCAATAACTATTTTGATCTCTTAAATTAAACTGAAAATGAAAAATAACAAATTTCAAAGGCTGTTAATCTTCAATGAGCAAGAATATATTACTTGGCAACATGATCCAATAATCTTATAAATGCTAAATTCCAAAAAATATTTAATATGATTCAAAAAAATTTAATTGCCTCACCACTTTATTTGTAAAGGGTTGAATTTTAAGAATAGAATATAAAATATATTAAAGAATTCACACAAGTGTTGCAATCAACATTTTAATGATATTTATTATAATAGTAAACTGTCCATCAAAGCTTTTCTAAGAGGTAATGGTCATAGCAATTTTGTAAGTGATAATGAAATGTCAAAATTGAATTTTTGATTAATCTCATTAATGTACTAACTAATGCAGGTGATATATTATCAAACATTCCTTAAACAAGCAACTAGGCAAATGGCAAGCATCTAGAATTTTTCATTTATGGGCAATACAAAAAATATTAAAGAAGATAATATATTTGAAATTCACTTGTTCACTTGTTATGAACAATTAGTTCACCTTGATGGCAGCCCAGTTTGCTTAAATTAAGGGATTGCAAAATGGTCAAATTTCACAATTTTGCAGTGTGTGACAACTAAAATTAATACAATTGACAAATTTATATACCTATTGTTCAATGAGATTTTATGCTATTAACACAGTTTATATACTGTTCAATGTTTCAAATTTTATGAAAATATTAATAAGGCTAATGTTATTGCATGAAATCAATAAACTAATTTGATTTCTGAATGTTTTAATAATACCTTTCTGGTTTGAATACTATAAAGCAAAAGTCCAGCTTATATGTCAAAAAATTTAGCAATGGTTACCACATTTATGTGCATGGAGTTAAGAAAACTAGAAAAAACTATGAATTGATAATTGTGATAATGGTAAATTTTCTGATACAGATCTGGTGTTACATGAATAATCACAGGGATATAATTTCTTAAAGCTTTGAGCAAGATATGAGTCAATGGACAGCATCAAATTGGATTGACACAAAAGTTGGTGGAGGAGCTGTCCATTCCATTTCATCATTCTGGCAGAAATATTTACATGGACCAGAATTTTACATTGTTTCAAGTCTTTTCTGACCTTTTGGATCATCAGTTGTCTGCAGTTGGTACTATTACTGCCAATTGTAGAGATGTGCCTAAAATTTTCAAAACAATCAGAGGCTGTGAATGTCAGTCTTCTGAAACTTTGTATGAACATTCATGGACAGTAATTCTGTTGAGTTATGTTTGAAAAAAAACAATAAAGGTGTTTTGATGATGTTCTCTTTCCACCAAACGCCAGAAATTCAAACTGATCATGAGGACAAAAAATCTCAAAGAGTGCTTGACTATAACTCAGGAAAAGGAGGAGTAGATATCATGGACTCCAGAATTGATGACTTTACCACCAAGAGGAAGACCAACAGATACACAATGCTCATGCTTTTCAGTATGATTGATGTCTCTGTTAAAAATGCATTTCTGCTTTTCTACTACTGTTCACCAAACATTGAACAAAAGACTTTTATGAAGAATTTGTCAAAGCAGTTACCTCATGAAAATATAGTTCATCAGTATCAAACCCCTAAGATCTTTGCTCAGGCAAAGGACAGCTTTGCTTGTTTTGGAGACACTGCACAACTGCTGCAAACTTCAAAATCTACTTTGTTAAATCTTTCTTCTCATAAGCCTTCCAAGTGCCATGAAAAACATTGTCAGAAGTCAACAAGGGTCATATGCAATTTTTGTAAAAAAGCATTTGTAGTGATCATAAGATAACTTTTCAAAGTTGCTCTGCATGCCATTTCTTGTAAAAAACAGATTCTTGTTATTTTTAAAAGTTCTGTATTAATCATTATTAGTTAGCAATTCATGAATTATAGTTCTGAAAGTTTTCTAATGTGCAGGTTTTAAAATACAAACTTTTACATTATCAGTATACACGTGAATGACAGCTACAGGTATTAGAAAGTTCAGGAAAGGAAATGATATTACATATAAGGTGTAAATAATAATTGCATGCAGTGTTAGCAATCTCACTAAATAAGATGTTGTGACCAGTTTTACTAATTGTGAAACCTCTAAAACATTGTAAAAAAGTATAGGTGCAATAATTTTCAATTACAGTAGACTCTGCTTAATAAATCCACCTCTGTCCAAACAGAATGTGATTTAAGTTATCAAAAATCATAACTTCAAATATTTTTTTGCCTGTTGTTACTATGAAACTAATTTTACAACTATTTCATGTCAATTTCAAATGTGTCTACACTGGTAGACAGGTGCTCCAATTAAGTTATCAATTTGGCTTCCCCAATTAGGGTTAATACTACAAATATACCTAATTCCTCTTCTTTGAACTCTTTCCAACTGTTAAACATGTTTTTGCAAATACACATCCAATATTTCAGCTGCATATTCCAAAATGGGTCAGCATAATGTTAGGTATGCAATAAGCTTTACCTTGATTGAAATCATTGCTAATAGTGACATCTAAGTATTTATTTTCCACTTCAATGGTGTCTTGTATAAAGTATAGTTAGCATTATAATTAGCATTATTGCTTTGACTATTGACACAAATTGATGTTAAGTTACATTTATTGTAATTAAATACCATATGGTTTTCATTCCCCATTCTGTCAATTTATCTATGTCCTCTTGAAAATGTCTTTTTTCTATTTCACTGTTAATCTCCATTTTGGCAATTACATCATCTGTAAAAAGTCTTATTGTACAGCACTTGAGAGAATTAAATATGTCATTTATGAACAGCAAGAATAGTATAGGTCCCAAAACAGAACCCTGGGGAACTCCTGAAGTTTCTTAAAGAGGCATAGATTGTATATCCTCAATATTTACTTTTGGATTCTATTTGATAGAAAATCTTTTATCCAAATAATAATGTTTAGGTTAATCTTTAATTTGGTCAGTTATGATCAAGTGGGGCACCTTATCAAATGCAGTTTTCCAAGTCATAGGTAGTACACAATATCAATTGAGTAATGAAAAATACGAGTTAAAATCTTTGAAATAACTGGCACATCTATATAAATATCTTCTCTTCTCAGACCATCAGGTCCTGGTGCTTTTCCTTTTTTAAACTTTTTCATTAGTCTAGCAACTCCATAAATATCTATAACCAATATTTCAAATGTTAAATCTTGCATAACTTCTTTGTATGAATTATTAATATCATTATTAAACACACTTTGAAAGTATTCATTAAATTCATCAGCAATTTCTTGTACAGATTTATTGCCTTGCATTACTGATGACAAAGGTGTATATGATCTTTTCCCTGACATTATCTTCATATGATTGAAGAAATGTTTTTGTTTGTCCCCTTGACATTGGTTCAAAAATGTATTTGTTATAATAATCATTTTCAATTTCCTGAACAAGTTTTTATGTTCTTATCATGTAGTCTTGTAAATTCTAAAATCTTGCACTTTTTTTTGTATTTTAATTTTTTATACAAATCTCTGTCCTTCTTCACTGCTTTTGTGGCTTTAAAATTGAAATGAATAGGTTCATGACATTTTTTTGATTTTAAGTTTTTGCTAGGTACATAAGTATCAAATGCTTCTTTTAGATCAAATTCAAAAATTTCCCAAACTTGATCAATGTCTCTGTTTGCTAAGATTGCTTTCTTTGCATTTGCAAATGTTTGATTTAAGTATTCTCTAATATAAAATTCATCTACTTTGTAGTAAAGTTTAACAATTTTAGAAATATTATAAAATTGTTCAATAGATGTTTGAATTTCAAAGTTAACCATATAGTGGTCACTAAGACCTGTATTAATTACATTTACCTGACAAACCTTATCTGGTTTATTAGTAATTCCAAGATCTAAAATGTTATATTTTTCATGAGTAGGTTCCCAAACAAATTGTGATAAATTGTATTCTTTCAAATAATTAATTAATGTTAAACTGAGATGTTTTTGATTAGAATATACTTCAATCTCTTCAGGGACTCAATCTATGTGGGAATATTGAAATCTCCTACCAATAAGAAGTAATCACTATTATACTTTTCAAATATATGCTCCAACATTTTTTCAGCAAATCTAGGTGAACAGCTACTTTATTTGGAGGAGTGTAACAACAAACTATAATCCAATTCTTATTCATACTTCTATTCCTTTCATCTTTGAGTTGTACTGCCACTACTTCTAATGGCTTAATTTCAAGAACAATATTAATTTTAGTGTGTTTTATATGTGGTTGATCTGCAATTAGAACACTACGACCATAACAATCACGATCCTTTCTATAAATTAACTTATGTTCAGAATCAATGATAAAATTATTTGAAATTGAATTGTCAAGGTTTGTTTCTGTTATACATAAAATGTCGTATTCTGTGGACAGAGTTTTAATTTCATTTAATTTTCCTTTAATAGATCTTGCATTGATTAACAATGTTTTTGGTCTTATATTTCCACTACTGTTTTGTTTCTGATCTTGAATTGTTTTCAAGTATCTTGATTGACTGCTCTGATTTCTCTCAACTTTTTTCATAATTGAAAATCCTCCTCTCTTTCAGTGGAATTTAAATCAATTCTAGCAAAAACTCCCGGTATTTTTAAGTTGTTTTTACATTTAAGGAGATCCCACTTCCTCTGTCAATGCACAATCTTACAGGTCCTTTATTATCTTCTTTATTCAAATCTTTCCTACCAGGCTTATAGCATTCACTATTTTTAGTTAAAGGGGATACTAAATTCTTTTAGTAATGTATTAACTTCTTCTCTCCATGTTTCTTTATATTTTGATTCTTTGATTCTGAAAATAATTAAGTTATTTTCTTGGTATTCTTTCTCTAATCGAGCGTCTTTTATTACTGTTTTTCAGCAGCCTTTACTAACTGATGCAAATTAGGTTCAATCATTTTTAAAACATCAAACGGATTATTTTCTAAAAATTTGATGCTATTTGTAATTTTTTCCTGAGGATATCGGAATAACTTTTGTGACTTTCTCCAATGGTATTTACAAGAAGATATTTCATTTCTTCTTTAAATGAAAAAAAAACTGGACTTCAATGCACGTTTTGAAATTACCAATCATTTGGTTCGAAAGAGTCTTAATTTCCTCAGAAATACGTTTTATATTTTCTGTAATATTAATTAATTCCGAAGAAGGCTTAAACGATTCTGGGGCATTCTTATCTACCCAATCAGAACAGAACGTTAGGCGGTGACGGTGGTAGGGAATAAGAGTTTCAATACAGGGCTTGTTAAAGGCAGTGCAACTTTGGCTAAGAAGCATCTTAGCTTTGCAACTAAAACATGAAAACATCAAAGAATTCTCTTTTATTATTTTATTGCATGTAGAGCAATGCGTTTTATCAACCATATCTTCAATTCAAAATTTGATATCAGGTACTTGATTAAACTCACCCAATTTCAGGGTTTTCGTCGGTTTTGCATCTGTGCTAAACCAAGGCTGACTCGTAAGAGACGAATACAATAGATAAAACGAGGGCAGAAAGTGGAGGGTTGATTTCCCATAGTGTAATTTGCGAAAATATTATATATTCTACATGCTGCTTCAAATTGTAATTCCAATAACGATTCTATTGTGTGTCAAATAGTAATTCGTTGCTGCTCAAGTTGTTGCACAAGGTGCAAACTAACCAAACAAGACATTCGAGATAATATTTCACATTTGAATAGTGGCATTTGGTATACAGATTCCCAAAAAATGTAAATGACTTACAGAATTGGCTGGCTACACTTCCAAATTTTATCAATATTAATGGAATGAAATAGATGAACTTGGAGTATTTGATTCAGACATAGAGCCATATGTTGGAGCTAAATCAGTATTCTTGCAAAGACATATAATTAATCTTATTGTCCAATACAGATTATGGTTTTACCGCCATTTACTATGACGATGAGATTATTTTTGCATTGTATTGGTATTCGAACTGTAGATATGTTGAGTTGCATTAAGATTATCAATATCTTTCAAGTGTTAAAACTTTTCAAAAAATCGTCGCGTCTGTAAGTAACATTGAGAAGAAAGATTGTCAGAAAAGTAATTTCTACTATGCTGAACAGGGTAACATAAAAATGGTCTTTGCTATATTAAAAATATTAAAATTTTTGAAATAATGAATGTTTCGAAAAAATATTTTTTATTTGGAATCAGCAAATAACTACATTTGATGATGTCATGCTTTTTTTAAAAAATTCAATTGCTCCTATTTATTTATTTATGGCAGAACCCCAGCTTGTGATTATCCACGACTGCATCACTACTTTGTTGGAAGCAGGTGCCACTCAATTATGTCAACTTCTGCTAACAGATAAGTGAATCAACTTACATTTAGCAGACAGCTACAGAGTGATGATCATCTATGCAAAGGTAGATATTAAGTGTCACAAGATTTATCATATTAATTAACGGCTCTTAGCATATCCCTAAATGCATTAGAAACTTGTGGATTAAGAAGAAGACGAAAAAGTTCGATTTCGTGGACAATTTCGACATAAATAATAATGGACTGTTGACTTCAATATTATAATAAGCTTATATAAACGTGAGAGCAATGCTTTATTCAAGATGTCTCGATTGGCTCATGAAACTATTTCTCCTAGTTTGATTCAGAAACAGAATCTGTCTTTAGTATTGAGAGTGTCGTGCTTGGATACTGTCATTACTTTTGAAAATGACTAGTCTGAAACCTAGCGTATCTTCCAAAAATAATTGCAAGATACTTTTTAATAATTGTAATATTTAGGAAAATTGTAAGTGCTAGGAGTAAAATAGTGGATAATCGATTTAGAGATTTGGTTAGAGGGTTAATCCATTAAGCAGATTGCTGGCAAACTGAATACTTACATAAGATTTGTTATAACGAGGGGCATACCAAAAAATCTGCACACATACAATTATTTTTTAATTAGTTACTTTACATTCCATCTGTCATGTTTTTTAAAGTGAGTAATCATAACACTGATTACATGCCAAATGACTTGCATATATATATTGTTTATCAATAAGAATTTTTATAATTCATTTATATACTTTTAGCAATGTCAAAGTTTGAGAAAAATTAGTGGCGTGCCATTATTCATTTCCTGCACAAAGAGAGTTTATCATCCACGGAGGCTAGTAAGAAACTCAAATCACATTATGGGGACTCAGCTCCTGACAAATCAACTGTTAATCGATTTTGTGCCTAAATTTCATTTGAAATCCCAGAAATTACATAAGAACAATTCATCTTCCGCTAATTTTATGAAATTTTCTACTGCATGGCCTTTCCTACGAGTCAGCCTTGGCTAAACTCATATTGTTACTCTCTACTATGGACAATACGCTCATTGGCGAATTATTCAATATTAAAAGCTTGTTAAATGTTTGTAAAAATTTAATATGAATTAATATTTAAAAAACATTTCATCTATTAAAAACAATTGTTTTTTTGGGAAATTCAAAAATTAATGACGCAAAAGAGTTCTTCTATCACGACAACACAGTGCTTGTAGTACTTTGTAAAAAGCAGTTCTAAAATCATTGTTAAAGATTGTGTACACGATTGGATTCATTGTAGAATTGATGTACCCCAGCCACACAATTGATGAAAAAAGAAGAGGTGGTGGAGTACTGCAGTAGGGAACGCAGAAGGGGACAATTACGTACATTAGAAAAAATGGAAGCCAACATCCAACGAAAAGTCCCATAATTACACCGAGTGTGCGAGCAGCTTTCCTCTCTTTGGCAAGGGAAATTTTCAGTTGTCTTTTCAAATGTGTTGCTGTTACTGAAGGCACATTTTCTCCAAGTAACGCATTCGCAGACATTAAGGAAGCCATCTTTATTGATTTCACGGACTTCACAGGGGTTGGTGGCTCAATTACCTCTGTTGTTGTTGTGTTATTCACAATGCCAATTGATTGGTTATGTAAATGATTTTGTAGTTTTTTTGCCATCTCCTGCTGACGAGTTCGACGTGTCTTTAATCGAAACTTTGCAACTCTGTATACCTAAAGAACAACACATAAACTTTCTTCTCAAAATTTAAGAAAAATTGTTAAATTAAATGTGGACAGATTACTTATTGTTTTGATAAAAATTAAATTTATTATTGACAATGTCGACAAATGGTTATTTCAGTAGTGATATAGTAGCATCCGAGTGGGCCTGAATTTCATAAAATAGTAGCCGTTTGTGTCAAAGAGTGCTAAAATTGTCCCAGTGAATCCTATGAAACTTGATGGATATTTCCATTAATTTTGTTTAGCAAAATTGAAACAAAGCCGTACTGGACGAAATGTTATAGCCTCAGCTACAGCCCTAAGAAATTGGGACGGAATTTCCCGAAAAACGCACCCCATTTACAACTCTGACAACAGCGGATTTGAAAGTATAATATCAGTAGCAAAATAGCATATATG
>CABFPE010000315.1:93927-126413 GCA_900660155.1 Hofstenia miamia
AATTAACTACCAGGAGATCTTGGGTGCAAATGTCATGCAGTCAGTGACAAAGCTGAAGCTTGGGAGACATTGGACCTTCCAACAGGACAACGATCCCAAGCATACCTCCAAATCTACCATGGCTTGGTTGCAGACAAAGAGCTGGAAGATTCTGGAGTGGCCATCGCAATCCCCCGACTTAAATCCCATAGAAAATCTCTGGTGGGACTTGAAGAAGGCGGTTGCAGCACGCAAGCCCAAGAATATCAATGAACTGGAGGCCTTTGCCCAGGAGGAATGGGCTAAGATACCTGCAGGTCGCTGCAAGAAACTTGTGTCAAGCTATGTTTCACGTCTGAAGGACGTTATTACTGCCAAAGGGTGTTGTACTAAGTACTGAAGACATATGTGACTAAGGGGTTGAATAATTTTGTCAATGACGTAATCACAGAAAAGACATTTGTTGGTATGTTACGAAAAATATTGTTGTAATTTAAGTTGCATTTGTCTATTTCACAAGTACTTATTTGTTCTGAATATAAACAAGATAAAAAATAAATGTCAAACTTGCTAAAACACTTTACTGCAGTGGGGGTTGAATAATTTTGAACACAACTGTATATAATTTGTTAAATTTTTAATGAATTTTTGACAAACATTTTAAACACTCATAACCCACAACCTAATAATGTCAGTGAGTGTCTCTTCTCTCATTTAAAAATTAAAACCGGGCTCAATTGTCTTCCAATTAAAGCGGGTGTTTGTACAACATACAAAATCTGAAAACTCAACACAAGAGAGCAGTTTCTCTTTCATTAACATTTTAAAATTCTGCTCTGTTGTTAGCCGCTGTAGGCGTCATAACCTCTGACTTTGCGTATCGCGCTCTTAATGGGGTTTGAGCAGGTACCCCAATCCTTGCTATTTGAGCCTTAATTGTAGGGATAATTTCATTGAAATCAAAATTTTCAAGTACATGAGGTACGACAATACAATTTTGTACAGTTCTTGCCCATTTAACGAATGCACATTTACCAACAATTTGCAAATTTTCTATGGGTTTGAAAAGTGTTTGAAAATGTGGGAAAACGGTTTGTCTTTTAAAAAGCCAACAAGCTATGTAAGGATAATCACTGAATGACACTATTGAAAAATGTTTAGGCTTTGCTTACCGGGGAAAATTCTTCAATCACACGTATATTTTTCCTCTAACTCAATTTACATACTTAGCATGTTTTTTAAATATTGTTCACGCTACTGGTAACAAAAGTCTAGTTTTTTGCAAAATTTATGTTATTTAAAACTTAAATTTTGGAAAAAAATTTCAGCATTTATTGGCTTTTTCTACTTTTGATGAAATAACTAAAAATTCTGGTTTGCGGCCAATAGCTTTTACTTGGTTATAAAAAGAATAATTAAAGCATGCTTATTGATAGTGAACCTTAGTGCTTGATCAAGTCCGATTGAAATAGTTTAAGCCGCTCAAGTTCGGTTACCCGTTAACGGCCGAGGTAACCTGAAGGTGACACTTATTATTTGACATGTATTTTACTAATTATAACTGTTTTGCTTATCATTTTCTAGTTTGGTATGAATAGGTTTACAATATATATATACTGGGTCATCTGTAGGTGATGTCAGCATTTCAGAATTGAAAATTGTATACACATGTAACAAAGCATTCCATCATTTAGTGCATAAATCAACTATTGTAGGAAAATTCAACTACTGCTTATATTCTGTTTATTTAAATAGCATGTCTCATGAGTGTGAAGAAATTATTCTCGGGGGTTAGGAGTAGACACCCCCTCGCCTGGGAGGTCAGACAACTCGCCTTTGGTTACCCACTTTATCATTAATTGATGACATCCCCCTCAAGAAAATTACTCTTACAACCATGCAGGCAACATAATATAAAATGGTGTACAATCTTGATAAAATTTCAGTTAAAATTAGTGAAATAACACCACTTGATTTATTTAATTTATTGTTTTCCCAATAAGTATTTGAACTTATTAGAAATATGAGTAATGTGTATGCAATGCAAAACAATCATCAATTGACTGTTTCTATAAAGGAAGTTCAATTATACATTGCAATCTTGCTGCTTACTGGTTATTTAACTCCAAAAAAGATGGATATGTTATGGGAGTGCTCATCATCATCAGATCTGCATAATGACATGGATGCCCAAAATACCTGGATTAATTACCAAACCAAGGGTGGATCTTTAAATTCAAAGCAATTTTCAACATTCTATTGTTCAAATATTTTTAACTAGAGGGGCAACTAGTCGTGAGAAAGTAAAAGGAATAAATATTCATGGTAATGTGGATTGTTGAGTACAATATGATATCTGCTATGATGACATTGATCATAATATGTAGAATACAAGGAAATCAGTTTGAGATATGCATTTTTAATGCAAGAACCTGAGAGCATTGCCCAAATTGTAATATTGGCTTACATATAAATTGCTTTTATGCATTTGATAACTTGTAAAAACAATTTTTTTAGTATTTTCTTAACTAAGGGGCCGGTGTCACCTGTAGGTGACGGGGTGGCAAATATTTTCAATAAGTATTGTGCATTAAAATTTCACTATGTAGTTTAAAATTGGACAACTTGAACTGCATATGAAATCAGGTTAAATAACAATAATTTTGATTTTCAAAATTTATTGATTACAATGATTATGGTATTACAAAATACTAGAAAACAGTACAAAAATTCGCTGTACTTATTATGGTCCTCATCTACAATTTGCCATTAAAATTAATGAAATAGAATGTTGCCCTCGATGTTTCCCAATTGTCGCACAATTGTTGGATTTTGATGTATTGACTCCTATATGTTCAAATTCGCATTTTTATTGCTAGACTTGATTTAAATTACATAAAAGCATTAAGAAAGTTCTAAATTTCTTGTACTAATCCATTTTTATCAACTACATACCTTTATTTAATTAAATTTTGATAGGCTTTACGATCATGAAGACAATAATAGCCTTTATCCCATAAAATTTCTCAGTTGCAAAATAATTAAGAGATTTATACTACATAAATCCGAAAATTCAATTGTCCATTTCTCTCTCTCTCTCTCTCTCTCTCCTCTCTATCTCTCCCTCTCTCTAAAGTAAAACTTTGATTTATCAGTATATTGTACAGTACATATTATAAGTACGTACTGTATCAGATGGTGTGGGTGATGGCGAAGTTGAAGGCACTCCATCAGAAATGTCCCTGTTTGACAAACTCGAAGAGTTGTTTTCAGAAACATCAGTTGCAAGAGCTGACTGATTTTCAAAGTTCTAAAAAGTTATTTAATGCGCCAAATTCTAATTTCAAAATTTATATTTTATAAATATCTAAATCGCAAAATTTAGGTTCAAAAATATTACAAAACGGAATGAAATAGGTACAATAAATAATTACTTGAAAAAAATAATAAATAGTAGCACGGTGTGATTCACTGTAAACGTCGAAACTCATCAAAATATAAACTTAAATAAATTAGCAGTGTTTAACAAGATAATCGGATCCAATTAGAAAAGGACACGTAACTGCGTTTAATTCTATGATTTCTTAAATTTCAACATTAGTTGTATTGCATTAACAATATACATAAAATTTAAATGCAAAGATGGCACACTTAATACTGCATCAACGTTAGACTTATTTCCCGGATTAGAAAATGAGACACCTTCCAGGGGATAATTAAATACCTACTGTATTTATAAATCATATATGCCTCTAATATTGATGATGTTGTATTTGGCCTTATAATTTGCGTTGGTTAGAAGTGAAGCTTTTGAATGGAACTATTTTAAAAGACTTGTAGAAAGGTTATTATCAACACGAATTCCACAAATCACATGACATTAAAATACACTAATTCCATTGATACACACTCAAATGAAGTTATGCCTGCAATTAGCAATGATGTGTAAGTGAAAACAAAACTTTCATTTTGTAGATAATGTTTCGAAATGCGATGAGTCACTCAAAGGAATTCAAATTAATGTTATTGATAGACAATTTCAATAATGTTTGTAGCCCAATATCCATGGATGACATGCTTTTGGTGAATAAGGAAATCATCCCAACAAAAACCAATCGTTAACATCTGCGACAATACAATTCTCGAAAACCAAAGAAATGAGTATACAAAAAGTTTCTTCTTACTAGATCTACTCAAATTATATTGGTCGAGTGGAAATTTACCTAAAGGACAAAGTACTTGTTATCGAACTGTTGGTTTGAAAATTCCTAATATATTTTGGGTTTGTATATTTTATAATTCTTATAGATAAATTAAGCTTATAAATCAAAATTTGAATTTTAAAAAGTTCTGGGAAATTTATGTTTAAAGTACATAAAACATTTTTCCAAAATATTTAAAACTTTTCAAATTTCATTATGGTGAATAAAGACGGAAATCTCGTTTGTACCAATAAGCATTCAACGAGTTAGAAAAATTACTTTTGATAAGGTATATAGGTAGTAATGGATCAGAATAAATCATTTCAAATTACAGCACACTGATATTTCATAACCCCCATCATGGTAATGCATATGCAAAGACTCATCAAAACAATAAATATATGTTATCACAAACTATATTTAAAAAAAAAATTTGATTAAGCATCTAGTAGAATTAGGAGATGCAAGAAACTAAAATGTGGTATTTCCCAAGCAATCTGCATAATACAATGTCAACATAAACATTGATTATATATGGAATACAATGATGTTTAAAAATCAATATGAAATTATAATTCAAAATTGATATTGACAAGGGATTTTGTTGATGTCAGTTCAATCCCATACAAGATGGAAGAAATTTTCTTTTCACAAGATCTCATATTGAAGCATGGGATAAATTATGAATTCGAAAATCGCTGACAAACAATTTATTCATTTCTGATTCCAATCTCACTGAAATAGGTAATCACAGGTTTCAGGGACTTGATGGTGTCACAGATTTTTTGAACAAATTCTGGGATAACATACAAGGATCATTAAAATATCTCATTGATATAGGCAATGTTCAACCACTTGATGATAAATGAAATCTCTCAGAAGATTTATGCAGAACAGATGTAACAGTTTAATATTTTCAACATCAAAGAAACACAAATTTCAGTTTTCCTGGACAAATATCTTCAAAATGATTTCAGATTTTCAATGAAAACCGTGTTAGGTAAGAAATTCAGAAGAGATAAACTGCAATGCTTTGATTTTATCCCAATGTAATAAGAGGGGGGGAGGGTGTCCATCAGTAAATCAATTTAAACAAATTTTTAAATAAAACCCCTCAATTTCTAAACTTCCACTCTACATAACTACTAAAATTCAGACTACATAGTCAAAGTAAAAATTAAAAATTGACAATAGTACATACGGATCTTTGGTTGATAACTTGAAGCGGGAAGGGTTCATATCCAGTATTTTCAGATATCTCTTCATAGACATTCTATAAAAAATAATAAGCGTGAAGGAAAAAAGTAAAACGACTATACAATTCTTATTCAAATTTCGGGAAGTTTCCTAAAAATTAGAAGATTGCCAGTTGAGTGCGATATAGACTAACTTGCAAATGAAAGTATGATTTTCAATTATTGGTATCAACATAGTGAATTATGCCACGCATGTAAAATCATTGCAAACAGGAACGTTCTTAACCTAAAAGCTATCATTTTATACTTTTGTGAGACATTCCTAGAGTTAAACTCCAGCGCTTTTGTGTAGAATCAGTAGCAAATGCTCAAAGGATGCTTATTAAATTGTGTTTATTAAACTATAAAAGAAACTTAGGCACGTTGTTCCATTGTTAAAGGGCTGAAACAACACTCCGTTCACCCAATGTAAGGTAGAAGACTATTATCCAATCCACTTTGGAACTCAAGTGAAGGAGCTCAGGTGAAAGTTTTCTCTACCGGTGTTTACATAACTAGCTCAGTGGTGTTACTTAAATATCGATTCCCTAACTAATTAATTACTATCTATGTTCGCAACAGAGCAATAAAAAAACTTCCCGACACAAGCATATAACTATAGGCTGTATCACAAAAAACGAGCTTCAGAAAAATTAAATACGTATTTACTGATTACATCATTTATATATATTCTCTCTAATCAAATAGAGTGTACAAAAGAGACTGTATTTTTTGAAATTAATTGAAAGTCTTCGTCAATGTAAGTTGAAAGTCCACAGAAACCCATGACAAAATTGAACAAGCTTGGCCTGATAACTGTTTGAGCGTTGTCTGGATTCGCACTATTTGCCAAGGATTTCGGGATGGCAGTTGAATAAGTGATTGCTAACAAGGAAGTGGTGAGAAGAAAAGCCAAGTAAGAACAGAAAATGTCGATGCCGTTGAACAACTAATCATTGAGGATAATTGCATATCGTAATCGTCTTGTAAATATCCCATACTATGGTGGCGAGAATTTTACAAGATCTTAATAAACAGTGGTGTCATACACGATGGACTCCTCACACATTGTCAGAGTTCAACAAGACCGTTCGTGTTGAGTGTTATAAAAATCTACTGGAATCGTTTTCAGCCGGGCAAACAAAACTGATGTAGAATCTGTTCCGAGCTGAGATAGGGTTACAATAAGCAAGGCTTTACCAAATTATAGCATGCATTGCATTATCCTTTTCGTAGCGGGCCTGCAAGTCGATTTTGCGGTATCTAACATCTACTTACAACATTCCTTAAAAATTTAGACCATCATGGAAATTCGTCTAGATCGACAGCAGTGAAATACAGGGCCGAAACCCGATGCTGAATCATGCAATGGAGGAAGGATCGATACTATGCAGCGATCACCATTTACAGTTGAATTGGTTGTGACTCTGGACGTTTCTCAATGCATGATTTATCAAACGTGATTCTCCAGTGTTGCTTACTTTAGCAAATATAATACATATAAATATACATATATAAACAGTCCTACGTACCTGTGAATGATCAATGCGGTCAGCAGAAAAGAGATGTGACACAGTCCGTCATTCAAGTTAACTAATTTAATAACTAACTCAACCATTGCGGTTAACATGTAAGATATAATGGGGCTCATAGGCACCTCGTATGTATAATAGATCTTATTATTATACCGTAAGAATTTGGATCTAAAACTGTGGCTTAACCTAAGGGCTATTTGATGGCATTTGTAATTATTGCGAATAAATTGATTTGAAAGCTAAACGAGTAAAAACCCCTATCCGTATACATAACTTAGAAACACACTTTCGTAGACAGGCTACCGACTGCACAACTTAAAGATGAATGATGTAATGCAGCGTTACCAAAATTCCTAGAATTGAATTTGGGGAACCTGAAAACTACTCATTTGCTCGAACGTTTAGCTTTCTGCTTACTGTTTGCATAATGTATCAAACCTGACGAAATAAAAGATAAATCCAAAATAATTTGATTCATCATCTACTAAATCTTTTAGATCGTTTAAAATATGCAAACAATTAAACAATCAACATGTATCTGTCTTTATGAATTTTGAATTTTTTTACGTGTTCTTCATCTGACAATAATTACGCAACATCACTACTTTATTAACTTAGTGTTTCGTCATCGATAATTTGTCAAATGCTTTTGCCGACAACGGTATTAAGGTAACTGCTTTAAATTCACTTTACAAATTATTTTTTTCTGTTGATATTTGATTTTCTTTGCCAATTATGTTACACTGAATTTAGTTAGTGTTGTTGGAAAGTTTTTTATCTTCGAAAATTATAACCCAGGAACACAATTGGCAGTTGGATAGGTGCAGGTGGTGATGATGAAAGAAAACCTGGAAAAAATACCTTGTTGTTATAGCTATTTCACAGAAAGGCATTATTTTGAAATATTACCACTTAATCAATCCATCATTCAATTTCTTGGCAATTTTGAAGATTTTTTGCAGTGACAACCGGATCCAATTTTATCACAAAATATGCGTCTACAAACGACAACGCGAGGCCTCATACAGCTATTGCTGTATCAAGATCCAATTTGCGAATGAGCAAGAGATCACAGGCATGGAAGTAGACTGACAGTGGGAGATTGGAGAATTTGAGAAGAGCATCTTTGTATGGCAAGGGAGAGATTCATTTGAGGGCACGCTCCTGGAAACATTCCATAGAGTTGAACGAGCGTTTGTTCCCGAATTATTCTCTGCTAAGCAGAGGTGAAGGTAGGCCATTTCAAACGTATTTTGCCCATGTGTGTTTCCTTTATTTACATTGCGTGTATGCAGTGGCAATCAAATCTCCTTGTTGTATTTGTAAAGTATAGGTATTTGCATACGTGTTTATTCTAACCCAAAAAAAGAGATAAGAAAGGCAAGCCTATCAGAAAGGAGACAAGATACTTATGTGAGTCATGCAAAGTTCCACTCTGTATCGTTCCCTGATTTAATAAGTTTCATACCCAGCTTGTAATTATTTTCCAAATAAACTTTTTTGCTTAGATAATTGTGTATTTATTACCCTGTGATTTGATACTAATTTTAGCTTTCTAGATTAATTTGAAAACAATAATAAATTTTATAGAAAATATAAGAATTTTTGAAACAAAGTTTTTGTTAAATACAAGCAATAAAGCAATATACTTCTAATTAAAGTATTTCACATTAAATAGAATGATAACGGCGCTCCAAAGCAATGCGAAGCCTCACATGGAAAAAGTCATTGAAATTGGTGGAAAATATGTGTGAATTATTCATAGTGTCTGTTAGTAACGGTTAGTTTGTTATTACATATATGTGTTGACTTGAAATATAGATATACGAGTTGAAATTTTGCAGCTCGTTTTTTGTGATACAGCCTATAAAACGAATTGTTAAATTCATCGATAGTTACGAAGTGTCTAACTACCATTAAATTCACTTCTTATGCTCATGATTTTACGCTAAGCTCATCAAGAATTTTGGTCTAAAGCAAAAGTGTAAAACTACTTTCCCCTATCCAGCCAGTTGATGAATTTATTATAAAATACTGCATTCAAATGAATCGATAAGAATAGCTAAAGGAGTAAATAAAATTCCGTATATGCATGCCTAATCTAAATGAAATTTCGTAATTATACCAGACTACTACTTGTGCACTGTCCACTTATATTTCCATTATTTAACAAATTAAGCAGACACAAAACCATTTAAAAAGGAAACTTCGAGCAAGATTACAGTATTAATATTGATTGCTTGCACTGCCTATATTTCAAAGATTAACGTGTTTACAGTCACCTATTGAAAAAAAACAAGTTTACAGTAATTATTTTTTGCGTAGGGTTTAGGTGCGTTTTTACGTTTGTTCAATTTGCATTAATACA
Organism: Hofstenia miamia; assembly: GCA_900660155.1. Taxonomy (NCBI): domain Eukaryota; kingdom Metazoa; phylum Xenacoelomorpha; order Acoela; family Hofsteniidae; genus Hofstenia; species Hofstenia miamia. The sequence continues at coordinate 103,247 of CABFPE010000315.1, forward strand.
TTTTTCTCATTTAAAAAAAGAATAAAAAAGTTGCCATCGTTTCTTTGCTTGATTACGAGTAATATTTCTGCTGTCTTTTTACTTCGTGGCTATCGTTAATTATCAAACGTTTTGTCTGACTTCAATTTGTCCATTTGTTTTGGCACTAGATAAACGTCAAATTTAAAAGTAATTACCCTATGATGATCTTGGCCCCAAAATTTAATTGCAAGTCGGATTCTTTCCACTTAGTTTTGTGCAATATTTTTGAAATTACCTGAGAGTAATTATTTTTTGCCGAACTTATATTCTTAAACGTGTGACAAGGTTAGGATAAGTGATTTTGAATTATTACGTTTGTGATTATTGAGGTTCAATGGTCCAGACGATCAATACTTCAGGAATGAACTAACCACCCTGAAAAGGCGCACAATTGCTTTTCAATCTCTGATGTTTTAGCTTTCCCCTCACTTGGCAAGAGCTGTGTTCAGATGCTATCTATTCAGGTGAATGTTTTGTGGTAGTAAACCTCATTTAACAAGCAATAAATCCAGATGTGTATGCAGTCTAACTAACAAACAGTGTGTCAAATCAAAGAGTAACATGATACACAATAGCACGATATGAAAACACGGCATTGATTTGCTGTTGGAATCAACAATAGCTCAGCTGTCTGCATTCTTCTTATCTTTGTCATGGCTGCCGGTTGAGAGTGATACCTCAGTGCACTTGTTGCCTTTCAACAAATTCAAGAGGCAATTGAAAATGACACAGTAGATATTGACTCACAGATGTCAGATGAAGAAGAATGTCTTTCTGATATGGAAGAATAGGTACAACTGAATTTAACAGAAGAATCCGAGGAGGAGGTGACACTGCAATGAATTGAGAACCAAACTCAAGAATACAGAAGTTTAGATGGAGAGTTGTGGAAAACAAATGTTCCTTGAAGAGGTCAGCCACCAGCACGAAATCTCATTTGCCATCGCCAGGGACACTAATCCTCTGCTCGAGTTCATAATGAAAAATCTTTTATTCTAATGCTTTGTGTTTGAAACAAATCACAAAGGTCCCTCAGTTCATGGTGAAGATTTATGAATTATGAGATGAAAGCATATGTAGGCTTATGCATATTGAGAGGCGTTTACAAAAGTCATCTTGAAAGTATTGACGAACTATTCTGTAACGACCATTGGCGTACCATTTTACATAAAACTATGACATGCACATGATTCAAAGAAATACGAATATTTCTGTGATTTGATAATTGAACAACATGCATTTACAACGAGACAAGCTAGCTGCTGGCCTGACAAACTCACACGAAATTCTCAGCAATGCTACATTCCTGGAAAAAAATAGCTATCAATAAGCAAATGTACTTGTTTAAAAAATAAAATATATTCCGTTCAAACATGACCTACTAAAACATGGCCTGGAACCTTGCAGCAATGTGATTTTGGCGGGTATTTATTTATCGATTTTCCGCGTAAACAAGCGCCTTAAGCGAAAAGAGATGATATTTAATATTCGTGAATGTTTCTAATTAGTAAGAATTCAGTAAAAGTTCTGCACCTTATGCAATAACGAAGAGAGCAGTCTATAGTTGCCTTTTGTACATCAGTTTTAAATGATTTATTTATGTGATAAATTTCTTGTTGATAAAGACTTAGAAATCTTTGGATAATGCTATAAACATGTAATATTTTATCAAACAGAACACTTTAAAATCCACCAAGGTGAAAAAAAATTGAATCACCGCAAAGATTAATTACAAAGTACTTGTAGAAATTCAGCTACGGTGATATCACTTCGTCAACGATTATTCATTACTATTTTGCGTCCTGTCTTCTGAAGCGTAATTTATTTGGATAATCAATGAGTCAAATATAAATGAAACACAATGGACGCAAGGGAGAAATTTATACCAGCATATTGTGCTTCATAGTTCAAATGGTTATTGATAAAGAGATGCTTCATTGCTGTTATTAAAAAATTCCCAACTGTAGTTGTTTATGAAATCATTTTTTCTTTTTCTATATTGTTTTTATTCTGCTTAGAAATAGCAAACTTAAATTTGTTGGATTTGTCTGGGATAGCACTCAAGTAAATTCTTTTATAATTATTTAGTTCTTTATAATTATCCAGGATTGAATTCAGATATTCATTACATTCTGTTTCGTGGGTCATCAATCGATTTAATGTAAGATACTGTAAATTTATAATTAAAAAATTAGAATTGACATCGAGTGAAAACATTACTTTTGTTCTACTTTGAGTTGAAGATAAGAGTTCTTAACATACACATAGAAAAGATTGCAAACTGCTTTGTCTTCACTTTTGAAACATTTCAGCGCTGAAAATTCTAATAGGTCATTAAAATGACGTCTACTTTGTTAACATCAAGTCAGCAATTGACACATTTGATGAATTATTTCTCACATAATATAAGTCAAGAAATCCCATTCTTTATTCAATGCATTTATGCTTGTTTAAGGCAAGATCAAGACATAATCCCCTTTACGTTGAAAATGGATATTTATTGAGATATGGAATAAATGGTTATTTGTGATCTTTTCCTTGCTGGTCCGTTCGCAGAAAGAGAGGAGTTTACAGGATACACTAAGCAAATGCTTGCTACTTTGAAACAGACTTCCTCAACATTACAAATTAATCAAAATACCTTCCTGGTATACAGAATATTATCTACATTTTCATTCGAGATTTTATCGGGACGTAAGCGATCTTCGTTTCAGTAGTTTATGCACAGTTTTCTGATGGAAGTTGTTTTTCTACACTTCTTAATGTGCAAAGTAAAACGATCCTAAAATCAAAGGCCATCATCAACGAACATACCATTCAAAGCAAGCATTGTTTTGGTGAAATCTCGTCCTTCTATTAATGATTAGATTCTATCGATATTGAGTCACTTGAAGCTGCAGTCACTGATCTTAAGCTTTGCTAATGTGATTGATGATACCACTTAATATCAATATATTAATGAACTAATATGGATGAATTGATTATTCCTTCAAGAAATTCAGTTGAAATTATTTCAACAATGTAAAATAAATCCCCACATTCATGTTTCAAATGTTCTACGAAATATCCAACGTTAATGCATCCTTTTGTAAATATCATTAGAGCGGTATTATATATAAGTAATGCTTTTTGTAAAGCACTTTTTAATAATGTGAAAAGAAAGACAAATAGTGCTGTTGTTTAAAAAAATTTAAAATTTATAACTATCAAGCTTAATACTTAAAAAGTCTACAATAGAATAGGTAAATTTGTTAGTAGATACATTGCAACATTAAAATTTTATATGATTCCTATAAAATATATTGGCCGGTATTCATTTTGAATCATGCAGGTTGGCCTTCTTTTTTAGAGCTCTTCCTGCAAGGTTCCAGGCCGTGTTTTTAGTAGGTCATGGTCTAAGACGTGCTCCACGTGTTCTTCCTGTGGACAATTCATCTCTACATTGCATTAAAACTTGGCGTGTCTGTATTACACACCCGGGCAATAAAGCCCATGACCCAATTTTTTACATTGTCAGTAGAAACTGTATATCAGAATAATAAAAAGTAATTACCTGCAGACTTTATTTTGCGCAAATATATGTATTTCAGGTTGTGTTAATGGGACCCCATAAAAACATTAACGTGGCAGTATTTTTGCAATCAACAGACGGTTAATCATATTACAAATTGAACATCCTAAAAAATTCTATAAAAAGGCTTAGATTTTCTGCCATTTTCCTCATTTTTGTAGGTGTACAAAATGCATGAACATTGTGAGCTCGCAAATAATCTGAGAGTGATTTATAAGATATTTTTCATTCCCAACAGTTTGGGTAACAACTCTTAACTACAAATATGCGATGAACTATGAGACTTGAAAGACGTTTAAATTGTAGTATTTTTTGGAACTTTCGGCATATTGTGTTCAACATAACCTATTGCAAGTAAACAAGGAATTTCATAAGAAAAAATTGATATTTTATTATAAAAATCATTTAATATTCTAACATTGATAGACTTTAATTTTGAGCAACTTTCAATAAACAAATAAGGAATGCGTGTAATATTTAAGTTATAAACCGTAAAATACTTACTGGTGTTGGTTGAGGAGTCGATTGAATAAAACGAGGATATTGAAACCACCCGGAACACCCGAAGAGTACCATTACAGCAAATAGAAAAATGGTAAGAGAAACCACCCATATCACGACATCGAAAATTCCGTCAGCAGGTGACGGACAATCTAAAGTAACCTTATTATTTTGGAAAGGCAAAACTGATCGATAAAAATGTCCTAGCGCAATTAAATTGAACCTAAAATGCAACGAAATTGACAAACGACGAATTTTTATTTCTAGACACTGACTTAAAAAATAATGCATTTATTTATATTGGCATCAGGACAGAGCATGTCTTGCAACAATATTTTGCGTCATTTTGAAAATAATCGTTCAACCGCAGCAACTAAGGTCGAAGCCTCCTGCAACAATGTGTATTCTAAAGGAGTTTGTGTGCCAATTGCACTTACGATCTCTGTGAAACCACAAAGAGTGGAGACTACATAATGGGTTAATTCAGAAATTTTAGTAACCATGACGGAAATATGTAGCACCAGAATCCTTGAAACTACACTTAGACTTCGTCCATATTTTGAAAAAAAAATTAAGAAAATGCAAAATTGAAATAACTGACTTTTGTTTGCAGAAAATTGACATTATTTTCGCGAAATATGAAAAAATGGACTTAATGCAGTTTGTAATGTATGCAGCCTACACTCTTTTTATTAATGTAGAATTACTTTCTAGCACAAAAAGGCCTCTCTAAAAGTTGACATTATTGAATTTGCGTTGCCTCACTTTTATTATACTACAATAGGACCTCCACTTAATACAAAAAGCAGTGTAAATCAGAGTTGGAACAGGCCGAAAATTTCAAGGCCGGCATCAGCTAGTAACGGCCGGTCGGTTTTTGCCGGCAAATTTTATTTGCATTATATATTTAATCTATACAAGTATGTACATGTGTTTATATATAATATTATCTAAACTGTCATAATTTAGACAATTATACATGGTGATGCAAAGAGGTGATATTTCAATTACATAATGCAAATTTCAAACTATTATGAATATATTTGTAGCAAATCGCAATTTCGATAATTTATATAAATGTATATATATATATATGCCAATTCTTTGCATAACTTGCTTCGGTTTTATATTTTTCAGTTTTTGAATGATAATTAAAAATATATATGCAATCATTATGGTTTACATTACTGTGGCATTTGACCTCACGTAGCATTGAAGAATATATAAGTATGCAAATAAATATACTTAAAAAAACTTTCCGTTAAGACCAAACTTAATTACTGCTCTTGTAGGATGCGTCAAAATTCACAAATGACATTTGCGTTTGAAATTTTTTGCAAACGAAAACTTTTTAAATTAATTTGGAGTGTCCCAATATTAGAAAAATACAAGGGTTCAAGTTTCTTTATTTATTTAAAGTCTCAAAATTTCAAGTGTAAACCTATATATTTTACTTTTTATTATAAACAGTTTCCTTTAATATTATTAGTAAGTTCCTAAACAAAACAAAAAGTAAAATTACCTCATCAAAAAAGAAAACAACTCAATTCATACAAAAATTTATGAGAGATTCCAGAAAGTAAACTTAAATATTATTCTAACTGCAATACTGTAGACTGCTGAAACAAAAAATATTTTTCAAACTTTAGATTTTCAAAGAAATTCCTCATAAAATCAGCAAAATATTCCCTACGAATAAGATAAAACAATAATTTTTTAAAATAATTTTGACCGATAATTTTAACGGCCTTCTTTGAAATTTCCAAGAAACTGCAAGCCGGTAAATTGCCGGCCCCGGCCAGCCGGTTCCATCTCTGGTGTAAATGCCAAATATATAGTATCTGGTGAAATTCTCTGAAGAAAAAATGAAACTTGCATTCTTGAATACACTTTGCAAAATGGAAAAAAGTTAAAAATTAGAAAATTAATACTTAAACAAGACGCCCCTTCAAATTTAGAACCCAAATACAAAACAGTTTTTTAAAATGTAACAAATTAACAGAGACAATCTTACCTTGCTCAATAAAGTAAATTTGTACAAATAAAGTGAATAAACAGAATTAAATAGCAGCTGCATAAAAAGCAGCTATTCTAGAAGTTGTCATTACTAACTTGAAAAAGGATTGGCAACGTTAATTGTCTTTTTAAATGAAATTATTTTTGTACCTTGGAAACATGTGCGTTTTTGGAATACTTAGATAAAAATAACTAACTATTGAATTTTAACTTAATCAAATAAAAAATAATCCAGCTCTTAGGGCTATTTGCCGAAAATATTCAAACATCATAAACTTCGAATTATTACATATGGGCAATTTCATTATGATTTGATCAAAATAAATTTACAATCATGTTATTGAAGATTAAGAGCTGATTCAAAAATTCAAGCAAAATCGGTCAACATTTTGAGGCTCAATTATGGATTTATAGTGTTATTTTTACTTCGACCATCTAGAATCTTTAAAAAAAACAATTTTTTTTAAAAATTCATGCACAACAAAAATTTAAGTTGTCTAATACTGATGATTCAAAGCTAATAGTTTACTCTTACATCTACACAAATGTCAATAAAATATACCTGCATATTAATCCAAACTAAAAATGAAATCAACAGTAATAAAAAAATTAACAAAATTATGTTGTTGGGTTAAGGAAAATAGTTCAGGTCAATGGATGGAATTAGGCAAAAGGCAAATAAATGATAATAATATCATGTACCACAGAGAATAGTACAAGTATAATACAAACTAACGCAAAAATGTTGTCAAATGTTGAACATAATAAAGTTTGTGGCTCGAATCAAGGAAATGAGACGCTTCGAATTTTAAAATGGATATACCATTTTCTGGAAAAAAATACGAGCAGTTAACAGTTAATTTTTGAAAGAATATAATCGAAATGAATTTAAATTCTTGCCAAGAACATCACCTAGAAATATTTGTTTCCGGTATTTGACAAAACAATGCCAAATTGAATAATAGTAACAATCGCAATATGTTAAGAAAGAATGGTTATAGCAAACCTGTTGTGAAATTTGAATTTGCACAAATTGACTTTGTTTCTCTAAGCTTGTATTCTGAAATGAAGCAAACAAAGTATTGGCGATTACAAGAAAGATTAGAAATTAAGCAGCTTTTGCCACACTCCTAAATCAAACACAATAAGAATTCACATAGAAAAAGAAAAACATCTCACTAATTCAAACAGTCGTTATTTGTAAAGAACAGAGCAAAATTGTTTCATATACGACGACAAATATAGAACATACCGCTTTTCCAAATTGACTAAAATCATAAATGAGATTTTATATAAGTAGTAAATAAGGGTGTAGCCAGTAAATCATGAGCCTCTGGGGGTAGATGGCATTTCAAAGTCCCACTATTCCCATAAATTATCGACAAACCTTTTCCAATTAAAAAATCTCCCCGAAATATTTCCATACATGTAATAAATTTTCATACGTTCGTTCTCTTTAGCGTGACAAGTCCATTTATAGAAATGGTTAACCTGTAGGGGTGCATAGCTCAAAAATTGTTATTAATTATCGTACTAAATCAATTTTAATGTTGAAAATATTTGCAGAAGTTGCATTAAGCTTAGTTAGTACATGCACATACGTCTACTGAAACAAATGTACTATCATCTTATCAATAAGATCACAGTTATTCTGTAGATATATGTATGAGATATGCGCGGTAAACATTTTTACAAAACTGACCGCCGCAGAAATAAATTCACCGCGCTATACCGTATTGGTTCGAAAAATTCATATTTATTAGCTTAGCAAGTTAAAAGTTAATAAAGATTTACTCCTAGACATTCTCTTCATCTAAATTACACATTCTATTTAGTGTTCTCACCGCGGTATACCGCAATGACCGTTTTGATAACCACTACCGCACCGCACAGCACACCCACTTATCTAATACATGTATACGAATACATTTAACTACAAAATAAATGCGATTTCATTTATGAACATTTAGGCCCACCACTTAATACAATAATAGAATAAAAATGAATACACTAAATAATATTAGAATTAAAAGTGTTCACATTTCATGTAGTGTGGCACTCTCAAGTGTACATGATACTTTGATGCAGGATCCCTTTCAGTTTGCTTACCGAAGTAAATCGTCTACTACTATTGCCTAATAAAATTACTTGACAAGATCACATTTACTCATCAGTGCTCCTGCAAACATACGACTTCTCCAAGGAGTTTGACTCTGTAAACCATTAAATAAATTAAACCATCGAAGCTAATTGCCTGCTGGTTTTATCCGTTGGCTCATGTTTTATTTGGAAAAGAGAACATTTTATGTCAAGATAAGTTATCACACATCAACCTTGTATGATATCGATAGTGGAGCACAACAAGAATCTCTTTTTAGTCTGTGGCTATTTGCCTTGTATATCTCCGACTTGGTAAACTCTAATCCTTCTCATTATTTACAGCAACACTACACTATGTAGTCGCTATTTGTAAAAATTCCACAGTGACAATCTCTGAATTTGATAACCTACTTTGTTGGAGTGAGAGTGACTATATTCTACTGAACAAAAATAAATTCTTTTAAAGGACTTTTGAAAAATGTGTGCTTACACTAGTAGATGACATGCCTATAGTTACGTTTCTAAAGCCTCTTGGCGTTGCAATACAGAACATTGTCAAAAGGGATTCTCATATATTGTACATCTCCAGGAAATGTTCTTAACGCCTTTATATCAGATGTCTAAAACCATTTGTCATTAGCTCTCTGTTTTATGTTTATACAAAAACATTTTTCGTCCTTTTATTATACAATGACGATTTAATTTTTTTTAAATAATTCTATTAATTTATAACAGCAATTTAATATTAAAAGGAATGTGAATATCTCGCCTACATTTTAGGATCAGTTGGAAACTTGATAGTCTATAATTATAAACAGTAGAAGAAATGTAGATATTTTAAATACGTACGCTAAATTTGGAATCTGAATGCAATCTATACTTGTAGTGGAACTTTTCAGTATGGTTCGTGATTGAGAAGTTGACAAAAGTTGAGTTTTTGTAGGATAATTCAAACGCAGGTGGATATGGAAAAGCTAAAATGCATATGATTAATATTACGCCGGGATTATTTTAATCTAAGAAATCTCTTTCAAAAGCATCTGCTCTTGTAATAATAGACAAAAGTCATTAATAGACTGCCTAATCATAGAATAGTAGTGATGGAAATTCCCTCAAAAATGCCTACCCGAACTCGACACAGCCCCACCAAGCTTTAAATCAAGATTTAAATCAATTCAGGCTTGATGCTGAAGCAGGACAGCTTTGATCAGGTTTGAAGTCGAGGTGAACTAATTGCTACCGGAAATTATAATTCTTTACATCGAAAATTTAATCCATGTTCGAAAACATTATCGAAGACGGTGTACCCGACCCGACATGCCAATTTGTTATCCCATCACTGCAGTAAATGTGCACATAATGAAAATTAAACAACAATTAAATTTTTTTTCGAATACACGAATTTTAATTTCACAAAAAATGTAAGAAATATCATTTCAAAAATATATTTAAAATTCCGCGAGCTTCCTAAAAGTTGCATAGAGAGTTGAGGACATTCTGCCAACATGAATAGCCATATGAATGAATGACAACAAACAAGAAGAACGTTTACACAGTTCAAGAAACCAAATAATAATTTGGCTTAAGGCTTTCAACATACAAGTTAATTAAGATAGCTGTCATTTTCAAAGAATTATTCTACATACGAAAATATTGAGTTCAAGATAAGGCTCTTAAATTCAGGTCGAACTAAAATTCAGCAGTATTTTTCATATTACTTTCTATATTTTATTGGATTTCATATTGTATTTTTGTTGAAAATTATATAATACAAGAGCATATATAAGAATACATTGCCATTTATCTTGATTTCCATTAACATGATCAATATCAAGATCAAGTTGAGACGTTAAGGTTGCACTTCAGAAAATGACAAAAAAGTACGATTACCTGATAATGAACACTTACAAATATTGTTGATATCAAATATCTGGCGGAATGGCGACAGCATAAGCCTAAACCCATCCCAATGGTACCATTGTCTATAGAAAGTAACGCTGTTGTGATCGACAGAACAAAAATCTGACTTCTTACATACCTCTTCTTCACCATAAATGTCTTGACGCCTAAAAAAGTTCAAACATGGACAAAAATAGTAGGCATTGTATAGTACTCGAAGCAAAATAATTTAATTGGACAGTATTTTGAGTTCACAGACTAACCATCTGAAATCTATTCATATAATAATTTAACATGTTATATCTTAACGTAGAAGTTCTTGCTTAGATTTTACAAAATTCTATTCGATCTGGGTTTCTAGGCTCCTTAGGCCACGGTTAGACTAGTGATTTGCTCAAAAGTGATCTATCACATTTTGAGTGAATCGCACGTCTAACCACCCGAGATAATTAGCGATGTGATCGTCACATCTCTAATTATCTAGGGTGGTTAGACGTGCGATTCACTCAAAATGTGATAGATCACTTTTGAACAAATCAATAGTCTAACCGTGGCCTTAGGTATGCAGCAGGATTCCCACCTCCCTATCTAACTTGGATTTGATTAGGATATTAAGACGAAACTTTGCACAAATATTCTCCACATCAGAACTACCAAATTAGAATTTTCAGGAATTTGATGCCATCACTATTTTGATGACGTCATAAAATATCAAAAATGGTATTAACAGTTGGAAATGATGGAAGTCATTAGAATTTATTCCTAACTTATCAAATATAATATTCTTGCTTACTTTACATACTTTTTTCTCATTAATATTAATGATAATTGTGCAAAATTAGGAGGATTATGCCCTGATTGAAAAAATATCATTCACAAATTAAGCTGATAATTAGAAAAAATTTTTTATAGGGTTATGAATTCTAATAAAATTAAAAAATCTCACAAAGACTTTCTGAATAATAATCCCCTCCAGGTCGAATAGGGTTACATTTTGAAAAAATACATAATTTGTCATAGACAAAGTTTGAATGAATTAGATAAAACACATCAAACTATAAAATTGAAAGCCTCTCACATAAAAATATAAAGTAGTGGCTCAAATTAACAGCTATCGGTATAGTAAAAACTCAAGTTACCAACAGACAAACGTACTTAAAACAAAAATGAATACAATTATAGTCCTGATTTTTTCTATACAACCTCTTTAAGTATCTCTTCATTTTGACCACTTCGTTTGTTAGTGTCGGCAGAGAAACGTACAAGCTACGAATAATAGAAACCTAAACAATGTTCCAAAATTCGTTCTCCCAGTTCTGGATTTCATTGTTGTTTTTCGTGAAATTGAGCATCATCACGTTATCAATAATGTTTATATAAGGCGACTGTGCGCGACACTGCATTGTTAAAACATTGAAAAATCTAGGCTTTGCCTCATATGTTCAGTCCAGGGCAGGAGCATTAATTATCCTGCTGAGATTTTGGAAATGAGCAAGGTACACTTGTTGAAATAAGGTAGGAAAACACTCACGCAAAACGTTCGATTACTATGGCTGCGATAGTTAGGTAAATCTAATTCCTAATTTAGATTCGCGCGACACCAGGTAAAATTACAATTAAATTTAACAGAATAATTATGGCATACAGGCAAAGAGTATTATATTGTTTCCATAGTCATACGTTTGCGTTTGCGCTTTGAAAAACTTCTTTCGACGACCACAGAAATAATTCGTGAGATCTTAGCGATCAAAATTTCTAGTGGTGTTAACATCCGCAAGGACTTTGTTTTTCTGTTAACGTAAGATTGCTCAGTATGCAGCATTCTTCTCAAACATTTTTTTTGACAGGTTCTATGATGCAATCCTTTGACAGTCCTTTATTTACAAACTCCAAGCCTTCTGTTTTTTACTCATTATTACATTCACATAATTGCCAAAGGTGCCACTGCGTTGGCATTTTTGACAAATGAGAAGAGACATGTTGTCCTTCTTGGTTTTGCTTGACTTTGTGAAAATTGTGAAGTAAACGTGCAACTCGAGTTGTATAGAATAAACACAGATTTTCTGTGGCCTATGTAATCACATAATTTAGGTGTAGTAATGTTTGTTGCAAAAAAATCATACTAAATTTTAACGTTGGAATCTAAATATAAGCCAATGAGCGAGTGTAAAACTACAGAATTGATTTAGCATTGAAGCAATACATTAGCTTTCCTGGTAGAAAGCTATATTTATATTTTAAATTTTAAAGAAACTTAAGTCTGTCATCTTATAAAATTATATAATTTCTGCAAATAGACCGCAAACAAAATTCACATTTGTAAATTAATGAGCTTCAGTTTCTCTTCATATTATTGAAACATCTGTTATTCTAGCATAGATATAAATCAATGCTTCCGCCCACTACATATGGAAAGAACGTATATTCTATTGCGAAAATTATGAAGTAGCTATCCCAGAGTACACGTATTACAAACGAAATTTACTTGGCATTAATTATTACGGTATTTCCACACCATGATTGTATAGGTCTTACGTCAGGATAGTTTGTTTCTAGGAACGAATTCTCTTTAAATATTATAAAAAACAATTTTCATCTGTTGCTAGAAATAAAATCATTCCACGTCACGTGATATCACTACCATTTGCAAATATAATTGGAGTTTAAGATCTTACTTATGTCTAAGTTAGCCAATAGAAGCTAGCACCGATATATGAGATATAGAATGTCCGGTGTACGAACTTCGCAGTCTCAATTTTTACATCAAAAGCTTTTAAACAAAATTAAACTCAAATACAGATGTAAAAATGTCTGTAAGTTTATAGTATATATCTTCTCAACTTCAAATTGGCAATATTTTTTTCTTATTTTACACATTGAATTCACTAAGTTTTCAGCGCTTAAAAAATATGTTAACACTCATAATGACGAACCATCATATTTTGGACATTCAAAATATCATACTAACAACCGTTGCATATTGATAATTCAGTATTTCAAATATAATACCTAGTGGTTTTACGAGGTAAAAATATTTGGATGTAATATATATATGACTATGTTATACTTCATTTACTTAAATCATGCAAAAAAATGTAACAGATTTTTATGTCGATTGCTACAGGAAAAATGTAAATTTTAAGCTTTCTAATTAAAAATTCTAAATGCAACCATTGATATTATTATGTTGTTATATTAAATGATGATTCTTTTAACTTGACGGAAAGCCTCTTAAGTCACAAATTCACGCATTTTATGATTGGAAGCGCTTTCGAAAATATAATAGAATATGTGAGAGAGGATCTTATCGCTGGAACAGCACAACAGCTGTTGATGACAAAGAGCAAAGTGCTAAAAGAAAAACAGAGCTTACGGATAAACATCGAAAGTAACTTGCAGAGCAGATCAAAAGCAACCTATTAGCCACTCTCAAGATGCTTGTAGATTGCTTGCGAGAATGGAAAAATGTTAATGTCTCCAAAGAATCAGAAAAATAGCTTTACATGGTCTTTATACACAATGAAAGCAATAAGATACGAGCCAGAAAAGCCCACACAATGGAAAATAGAGGCTCTTTTGCAATTCCAGTTAGATTCTTTGCCAAAAGTGTTCACTGATGAGATTAATTCCAATCTTTTTGTAACTTACACACAGAGTAGATCACTAATAGTTAGTCGATGCTCAAAGCCCAATTTAGTATGGGATTGGTTCATTGTCAGATAAGACGAAGATCCTTCAGCTGCGGGGAACCAATGAGTTTGTAAGAACAATATTCAGTAGTGCTATTACTTTATATGGTACTCCAGTGGTATTAGTTCTTGACAACGTAGGTTGCCATAGTCAAGTTGACAGTTTTCGAAGAAGAGTTTCTTCCCCATAAACTTTTACGTCTTGTGCCATACAGTCCAATGTTCAATACAATGGAATTTGTGTGGTCGCTTAAAAGCCGATGTGAAACGTGAGCTAAGTACATGGATGCGAAGCATCTTGAATGGCCATGGAGGAGGTGAGCAATCACAAGCTGAATTTCGTCTTCATGTTATTTAAGAAATCATATCAAGAAGTCACTCAACAATTACTGTGAACTGAAGATACCCACAGCCACACAGATAGGAATTAGCTTTGCGGAGACGCAAGAAAACATTACCAGCCCAATTGAAGTTTGCGGCAAGCTGAAATCCAAGATGAGTATGATTAGAAGAAAAGTTCACTTGAGAGAGGCAGATTCGAGTGGTGGAGGGGAGGAGACACTGCAAAAGAGATGTCACATGTATTGGCAGGACTAAAATCACGATGGTTAACAGAAGTCCAAGTAGACAAAAGTTCAAGATCAGATAAGATATTGGAGGCAAAAGAAATTCCCAAGTAAAAAATCGCAGTGTCGGCAACATAGAGTAAGCAGGATCAGTTGAGAAATAATCCAGAGAGATCGTTAAAAATTCAAATTTCTGAGTAAGAATTAAATGCTAGTCAATGAATTTTCTATTTACTATTGTTCGTTGAAATTAGAATGACAAGGGATCTCTACAAACCCAGACATTCTACAATATTTCAACTTTGAATCCACAATCAATATCTCAACATCTATAAAAATCATTATCCCCAAAAAGTTTATTAAGAGGGTACCGTGGCTGAAATTTCCAAGAACCGCTAACAGAAGACGAATTTTTAAGTAATTCACATTTTAAAATTTTGTCATCGTAACTTCGACAATTGAATANGACTAAAATCACGATGGTTAACAGAAGTCCAAGTAGACAAAAGTTCAAGATCAGATAAGATATTGGAGGCAAAAGAAATTCCCAAGTAAAAAATCGCAGTGTCGGCAACATAGAGTAAGCAGGATCAGTTGAGAAATAATCCAGAGAGATCGTTAAAAATTCAAATTTCTGAGTAAGAATTAAATGCTAGTCAATGAATTTTCTATTTACTATTGTTCGTTGAAATTAGAATGACAAGGGATCTCTACAAACCCAGACATTCTACAATATTTCAACTTTGAATCCACAATCAATATCTCAACATCTATAAAAATCATTATCCCCAAAAAGTTTATTAAGAGGGTACCGTGGCTGAAATTTCCAAGAACCGCTAACAGAAGACGAATTTTTAAGTAATTCACATTTTAAAATTTTGTCATCGTAACTTCGACAATTGAATACATCTTCAGCCCAAATGCTTGTGCCTAAAAAAGAAATTTTAAAAACAATGATAAAACCATGTGAAAAATTTTCAAGACAAAAGAACAAATATATCTTAGATGTCTGGACATCGTCAATTAATAGGGAAATAAGATGAAAACTCGATAAAAATATAAAACTTGCTCAAATTTAAAATTCGAATATTTTGTTTGCTAATAAGCGCAATTCCTTGATAAGACAGTGAACAATTTATTAATATCTTCTAGATAACAATATTGCTATTGAGGCAGTCCCTATATGCCCAGCTTTATATCACTGGATTTACCAAAAGTCGCTATAATAAACGACAATGAAAAAAAATTACTGGAAAGTGTATAAAATTCGAAAACGAAAATGTGTAGTTGAATGTGATTAAGAATTATATAAACCCCTGTTACCAGGATGGTTTTGGAAATAAGAATAGAAGAATAAGTTTATGCATTAGACATTTTCAGTAATCTTGCATATACGTTGGTTCCAGACCACATATTTGAAGCTAATGGCCATTTCCAAACACAATGCGGTGCCGTTACGAATGGTTTTCTCGTTATTGTGTCCATATTATTGGTGCGAAAACTTCTGAAATCTTTTTATAAATTCAGTTACATTAAAATCTAATTTTGTAGGTCAAAACGACACTTCGTTATGTCTGGAAATGGTTAGGGCTGGAACGTGTTACTATAATATATTACAATTTCTTAATAACAAGTAACATACTAATAAAGCAGTGATTAGAGAGAGAAGTACTATTGGAAAGCTCAATCGTTACTTATGAGTTATTTTATTAGTGTGCAGTGATGCAAAAAAAGTGTGCAGTGAAAAAATAGATTTGTGCAGTGATTAATTACTATAAAGCCATGGGTGGTTTAAAACCTTGGGTTTGGGCAAATCCCAAGTTTATGGGGTGTGAAACCCAAGACCCAAGCCCAGGGTTACTAAACTTGGGTCTACGCAGCCCAAGTTTGGAAATGGGCAAAACACAATGCCGGTTGTGGCGCAATGGGCCCATATTTCTGGGGTGACACAAGATTCCTACGGGGCGGCTCCAGGGTTTCCAACTGCTATAATCACAACTTCCAAATTGCCTGATAGTATTCAATTTGTTTAATTTCAATCAATTTGTAGTATATATTGACACTTTGTTTTAGCTTCTGTCATTTGTACAGCGACTCAAGACACCGCACCGATAGCACTTTAATGCTTAAAGTTATCTAGCTGGAGAAAAAGGAACTAAATTACTTTCTCATACGTTGTGTTATATCTATTGAATTGTTTTAACTGTCGATTATACGCTATGGCATTAACTGGAGCTGATCTGGATGAAAATTGTATGCATTGGCAAGAATAAAGATGGTAAACCGCAGTCAACGTGTAAGCTATGTGATGCTACTATTCTACGCAGCAATTATAGTAAAAATTCTTTAGTTAGCCACATTAAGGCAAAGCAAATTCAAGAGTACAACTTGGATATACAAAAAAAACATCGGGAAGAAAAACTGTTGATATTGGAAACATTTTCAATGCTACTACATGTGATGATGCACAAAATGAAAAGATCGTCTTGGCGTTTGCAAATAACAGTTTAGCCTTTCGTATTATCGACAATCCTAGTTTTAAGGAGGCATTTAATGCTAAAATTCCAAAAGGCCTTAACAGGCACAAACTATCTGATCTCACAACGAAAATGGCTGCTGAATACAAAGAGAAATTGTTTACAATGTCAAAAACTATGACGTTTACCTTATGATTGATGGTGGCACAATTAATCGCAAAAAACATTTTATATTACAATGGGCGTTGATGGCAAATACTTTTTCCTGAGTAGTATGAGGATGGATCGGCAAAGATCTCAAGACATAGAAAAACCCTCAACAACACAATCAACGAACTAGGCAGTAGTGGTTTACACGTGTTCTGTATTATTGCTGACAATGCCGTAGCTATGCAAAATGCAATCCAAGTTTTTTTTCTGAAATTGATATAGTTGATAATGATTCGGGAGATGTTGAGAACGAGGAGGAAGTCTACGAATGTCAATAGGAAGACACTGTTCTGCAGATATCGAGTTCGACTTATGAAGCAAGAGGCATATAC
Organism: Hofstenia miamia; assembly: GCA_900660155.1. NCBI lineage: Eukaryota > Metazoa > Xenacoelomorpha > Acoela > Hofsteniidae > Hofstenia > Hofstenia miamia. Next base: position 120,629 of record CABFPE010000315.1, read on the forward strand.
AGTCTCCGTTGATCCTCCAAGCTGCTCCTTAAAGATATTGGAAAAATTGTCTTGTTGTATTAGATAGCTAATTGAATTTTTTGTGAAATTTTAAGGGAACTGGGTAAAAGTCCATAGGCATTATCTCGTTTAAGAGCTATTCAAATTCCTAATGGCGTTGAGACTCCTAAGGAGCTTATTTGTCCAGGACAGACTAGGCGGAACAGTAACATTGATGCAATGTTTCAATTGCTTGACTTGAAGTATTTTATAAATTTAGTGAAGCTTCCACCACTAGAAAGAATGTCTGACTGGGTGTAGAAGTTCGAAAAATCTATTGTCATATGCGAGTATGTATGCAACGCAACAGATCGTGTTCAGTCCGACAGTTCTAATATGGGAACTTTATGCGTTGAATTGATGTCATTTTAGAAACATCGCAACCTTCACTCGTTTTTCAATCGTGCTTGTGCTACTGCGAATTACATCTTCACTCTTAACCCCCCAACATACATTGAATTTTTTCCTCGCCACCGAGCTTCAAGAAATCTTTGATGTTTTCCTCCTTGCTGAGCCCTTCCTCCAACTTCGCCTACTCTTACACCTGCTCCTACTTTATCTCCTGTGACTGTACTCACTGCCATAAAACTTGATGTGTTTTTATATTGTTGTAGTGTCCGCCTTCAGCGGCTAAATAAAATCATTCATTATTATTATTATTATTATCATTATTATTAAATTAATCTCAATGATGTTCACAGGTTACACTCAAAACTGACACCGTGTAAGTAGGTTAATATAATTATGCAGGAATTACTTTCGATATACATGACGATTTGTCATAATACAAAAATTCCGGTTGTACAGCATTTAATACTGATTTTTTGTTTACCCCACTCCCAGTTACGGATGAGAAACAGGTGAAAAATAGGCGGGTCCATTTGTAATCGAGAAGGTCTTAGATAATAATAATATGACAGGAAGGTTAGCTTCCAAAGGTTGGAGCATACTATCAAAGGTATAGACGCGGTTGTTGTTGATGACGACGAGCAGATAACACTAAAAAATAAGGGCAATGTTTGCTATTGTAAATTTGATTACTTAATCATTATTGAAGAGGAAGATTTTGACGATTTTTAGGAGCATGATGATTATTATGTACCCAATGAGGAAAAAGTTGAAAAACTTGAGTGCCCTAAAAGAGAGGCTCGTAACCAGAGAGTGTGAGATCCTGATGTATGGGATCTAATTTTTTATATGTTTATTTAGTAATGAATACCCAATCACAGGAAAGAATATCTGCCATTCAAGTGAGAAGGAGAGTAAAGAGAAGAATGGAGTGAGGTGAACACAGCGCACAATCCTCAACAACACTGTGGAGACTCATATCCAGGCCTGATGAGGAAGAGAGGCAAAAGGGGTCCAAGATGTCACAAACAGAGTCTCACCCGTTAGGGCAATTTATAGCTCTATCACCAGACTAAGTTCAAGGGAAGTCAGCAATGATTGGATTCTCCGACCCCTAGAGGAGATTTATATCTTCTTGTGGTCAAAGTATTGGCTTGGCAGGCAAGGAAAATGAACCAACGGACAGGAAAAATGGCATTGCAACTAATTTAGATAATTTATCTATACAATCCCCTATTGGGGTTATTAATGTTAATATTGAACCCCTGAATGACCAGGGATCTTCCATAACCACTTTTCACACGCTTTCCATGCGTTCCATCACAAAAAATGTCTTAAGTGAGGAAAAAAATATTACACCCCTATTTTATAGCTCTGAGTACAACTACCAAACTTACCCGAGCAGGATTATTAGAAGAAGCAGCCACAGAGATAAGATGAAAATATAACAATAAAGCATTGGAATGTTCTATTGAGATCATCCCTCTGGTGATGGATGCAGAACAGCGCCATCGTGTTAACGCTATAATATGCTACGATTCGAGAATGCTAGCTGGATTAGGTCGTCAATATTGGCGAAGCATGGTCCATGTAATATATAATGATGAGCAAGTTTATGAACAACTGGCACAAACTAAATAAATTCGAGTGTGTGAACGTCAATTTTAAAAATCTGTTGATAATATATTTTTCCATATCAGTGAAATTCAACAGCAGGACATAATGTAGCAATTGAGATTGAATGCAAAATAGCTAACGTGCTGGTGTTACAAGGTGAGTGGGAAGAGTTCAGCCTGGAAGAGATAGCAATGCTACACTAATGCATGGAAAACTTTTAAATAATTTACAAAAGTGAGTATAGGGCTGTGAACGTGTATACTTCCAACATTTCAATATCTAAGTTGATATACACTGATTTATTATTATGCAGGATGATCCCCACACACTGGATTACCGTAGATAAAAGGTTAATGTTAGATACAGCCATACAAGTGCATGCAAAAGTTAGGCAAGCAAATATTTTTTAAGTAACTAAAATAGTGTAAATAAACAACCATGAAGAATTTATTTACATGAAGAATTTATTTATATATGAAACCCTCGAGGAGCAGAAATTTATCTGTAATATTATGCAAATAAGATTAGTCCTGCAGTTCTTTTAATATATAATTTTCAAGGCACAATTTCTAGTGATTTCTGTAGTTTTTCCTTCTCTAATTGGTTATTCTTGTATTTGTTTAAATGTTTTTAAACAGAAAATAATCGTCTGGACACCAGAGCAGTTCTTTAAAGAAGAAGAGTTACTAGCAGAGTTAGAGAATTTAAATTTAGAGAAATTGAGAACAGCAGAAGAAAAGCCAACAATGAAATGGTCCATAACAGAAGAAGAAAGGATTCTAACAATAGACAAGAGCTCCAAAGTAGGTGAAATGGAAGAATTAGTGGTAGCCGAGAGACGTCTGACAAAGATGTGGTAGGACTAATAAAAATTTTTCTAACAGAGATGCTAACGAAAGAAGAACTAATAGTCATTCAGCTACCAGGAAGGCAGTTAGCACTGGCCGTAGAATGCACAACAGTAAAAATTGACTTTAAATCAATAAATTATACAAAATATAAAACAAATACAAAAAATTATTGAATAAATAGAAAATACCTAAATAATGAAAGATACAAAAACTATTAAAGTGGTCGAAGTTACAAATTTAACAATGTGTAACCTAAATTTTCATGAAAGTTTAAACTATATTTCTTAAATGGAGTACATTCGAAAACAGTTTAGGGTATAACCCAGCTGTTTCGCAATGCAAAAAATGCCAAATCGTGCATTACAAAATCCGTTTTCATTTATATTTATAAATCTATAAAAAATACAAGTATATCCAAACAAAAAATCACTAACCTGCGTAAATTATCATTAATATCACATACTTGTAAATCATCTAAAAATAAATACTTTCAGAATAAATTGTCCATTCTAATAATACAAAGAACAGCAAACAGAAAGCAATGCATATTAAATGAAATTCTTATAATTCATCGCTTTGAAATGTGTTCATGTTGATTTAACAAATTCCGGTGTTAAATATTCACCATATACAAAAACAGAGGTGTCCAAGCATTTTGAAATTACTGCATAATAAACAATTCATTGCACTGTAAAATTTCGGCAGCAATGAATTAAAGCAATTCCATCCATTGAAAACCTCAAATTTATATGAAGCTTTTAACTATAGTTAGAACGTAGCTTAATTAAATGGCATTATTAGTTAATTGGAGGTATTATGCCACAATAATAAGCAATCTACAACTAACTCTCCATAAATTTTAAGAGCAATTTTTCGATAAAAGGAATTTAAACATCTTATCAAGGAAAAATCACGTTGATACAAACCATTGAGAGCAGAAAAAACAAACTAAATTTTAATTAAAAACCTGAAATATTAATCATACTTTTAAATATATAGTAAAACAAATTAATGTAAGGCATCACAGAAATTATCTTGTTCTTTGAAATTCAACAGCAAGCGTTTACTATAATAACAAATAAATAAAAATATGTGAGATTTGGAGAAAGATAGGGTGGAAAAATAAACATTAAGTAGGGTAAACATGATGAGAACTACCATTAAATACAGAACAAGTTAAAAAACGCCTATAGCTCAACATAAAACGCGTAGCATGCGGACACCACGCTGTAAGTATCAAACCAAACTCTATTTTGGCCTGGTTTAAATAAGTGCGTAAACATAATTCCATAATACATATATATACCTTTTCTAGTCTATATTTCATAAGTGCACTCAGCGTGGCACTATTCTATTACTGTATTAATATTGTATATGTATGTATTATATGTATATTGTATATGTATTATATTGTTAATAGTGTTTTTTTACCTACGGTAATTATTCTTTTAGAAAATTTAATATAATTTTCAAAATTTATTAATTAAACATGAGTACGGTAATTACTTGCCTATTATAAAATATCTTACGATAATCCAAATTTTAAGTTATTTAAATTTTGCTTTTATTTGAATTTCGAGCTGATTACGAATATCGAGTTGCAGTCACAACCCCTAGATAACACCTACACCTATTGCAAAATATTTCAAATTTCATTATGAGAATCGCAAACGAGTCAAATGGGCAAAAGAAGTAAATGACAAATATTAGTTCTTTTTATTAACATCAATTATTTTAAAACACACAAAGCTTTTCTTCAAATAAGCATTGCAAAATCATTTTGAAATGATATGCTGAAATGGGCATTATTCTGATATTAAGCAAATAGCTAGGAACAAGAGCGTAATAGCTAAAGTTAGGGGTTTTGAGTTGATTTCAAACTATTTTTTTACATTTTGAGTTCAAGGTTGAGTATTTTTTTGGAGTTTTTCCAAATATTGACACAATTCCGAGTTTAGAATGGCAGATATGTCTATTCTCTATTATTATAGATTGCAAGAATAAATTTATAAATTTTTCAATATCTTCAAGTTCAGGTATTCAAGATTTCTGAGATTTCAGATAAAGCTTTGTAAATTCATGTTATCAAAGTTCTGATTAATCCAAGCACCCTGTCCAAGTGCATTTGCTTTATTGATGCTCTAAGTAAAGATATAACCATACATGACATATGTGGAGATTAAGCAAATACTTTAAACAACAAGTGCACTTCAAAAGCAAGTCTGCAGCAAAATAGTCTGGGGCAATCTCAGGATGTTCAAAGTAAAATATAAACTAGTCCTTAAATCATGCTCATCATGATATAAGCAACAAGATTTTGAAGCTATGGTATTTGCAAATGTAATAAAAAATTTGTATCAGAACAAACTAACCCTAACCTTATTTGAAATCCTAAATTTTTTGTCAAATTTGTAAATATAAATTCAGAAAAGCACATGACTAACCTGTGTTTTTAACATTTTTGAATTTTAATCCTCATAAGTCCAAAGTGCAACTGCAAGTTCTTTCAAAATGTGCTTGACAGATTCAAGTTCTTTGACTGTGGTGTATGAATATGAAGAGTTAATGTCTTTGAATATTGCTGACTCTTTTGATATTTATATTGCTCAAGTGCTATTAAAGTGATTAAGTAGCATAAAATGTTTAGTAGGCATGCTATGTATCCTGTGTTAGGAATTGGTTGTAAGAGAACATAAAAGCAATACTCAATTTGAATAACAAATGGTAAAAATGAAATTAATCTGTCAATCTTTTAATAAATATTCAACAAAAAGAGAGCTTAGTTCTTTCCCAGCAGAATTATTAAAATGCACAAAGTATTCATTTGCCATAATAAAATTATAAACAGATTGGTTTCCATTTGAAATTTAAATTTAACGAACTGATTTGTGTGATTGGAAAAGCACCAAAGCTAATGATGAAATCAGAAA
>CABFPE010000315.1:135189-153093 GCA_900660155.1 Hofstenia miamia
AAAATCAATAGAAAAGTGTAAAAAGTTATAGAAAAATGGTCATTTTTAGAACACTGCATATATGGATCCGGACTTATATATACTACTAATGGACCGAAATACCATTTCCATTTCTTTAGAATCATTAACAACCTGTTTCAAAAGACATAATATGAATAGGCTCTGTGATGCCTTTCTAGCCATCTGGTTAATATGATTATCCCATTTCAAGTCGCTTAATTTTATCAAACTCGAATATTTAACAGAATTAACAGCTGAGTATGGTATGTATCTAACACGATTTTGCATTTCGTCTGAGAAGGCGTAAAATCATTGCGGTTTGACCAAGAAACGATATTATGAAATTCACTTTGTTTTGGACCAGTATCATTATCCCTTACTGGACATAGGCCAGCGACATCATCAGCATACTTCTGGAGATAATTACCATCTGTTGTTGCTTGTAAATCTGATACATATATGCAAAAAATTAGAGATCCCAGAATTGACCCCTGTGGTACTCCTCTATTTACATATAGAACACAGGATCTTGTATTACCAGTTTTTATTCAACAGTGTATAGTGATTAACCAATTCAAAGGCTTTACTAAAGCCATATGTGTGTAGAATAACGGCTTCATTTTGGGATCTTTTAGCTATCTAGTAATTTTATCTACTAACATGATAAGAGCTGATGTAGTTGAAGAATGTTTATGGGCAAACTGCGCTGGATCTCTGTTCAACTCTTGTCTAATGATATGTTGAATAAATAAAATTCATGGCAAAAAATAAGATTAGCAAAAATGTCAAAAAGCAATTACAATGTTGGGACTTATTTTCACAATTTGCCTTAGCTCAACAGGTAGTAAATGATTTGTTAAAAGAAAGCATTAATTTTTGAATGCATTCTATTCTGATTAATCAACTTTTTACATGGTAAGTTCTAAAATTTATAAAATTGTAAGTGTAGAAACCTATTTAATCAAATGAGCAGAACAAGAGCCCTGTTATAAAATATGTTGGAACCTGATTTGGCGAGTAGGAATATTGGTAAAGAAATATTTCTAGAAATTATATCATCTGATTAGTAAAACTTTTTAATGTATCAATAAGCCACTAAATTATTTTACGAACACATGTATTCTAATATAGGATATACTATGTTATTAAATGGCAATATAAGTGTCTACAATACAATATATGTGGATGTAGTATTGGAAATGGTTGGGCTGATGAATAGTTTGATAATCTTGATTAGATATATAGTAGATCTGGGCATCATTGGATTGGTAGTTTCAAAAATCTAGTTTCTGGATATATTATAACGTTGGTCCATAATTACAAAATTTATGCAGCTACTTAATTTTTGGATTCAGGTTTTTTCTTAGACTGAAATAGTTTTGGAATTCTAAAAATTAATACTATATTTTTTGTCAATAGATTACATAAATCATGCATGGGTAATAAGTTATTCATAGAAGCCTTCGTCGTTTATTGTCACATTGTCTTCGGAATCGTCGCTATCTCCGCAATAGTGACCATCAATGAAGTTCATTTGACTGTCGAATTCACACAAGACCTGAAAATGAAGTTAAGAAAAGTAGTACTAAAACCTATATTTAATATTAAATTTTTGATATATATATATATATATATATATATATATTCATTTTTTAAGTTACTCAATTCAAGACATTTCAAAAAACACGCACAGACAAAAAATTCGTTAAGTTAAGTCAAAGACATTATACTCTACAAGAACATGCTTCAAATGAAGAAGAATTGTTTTAGTTCACACAATCCTAAAATATACTCACCAGTATTGCATTGTAACTCATATTTACAACAAATTCAATTTCAATTGATGTAAATTTATATATATTGATGATGAATACCTCCTAAAACGTATTATTTAAATTACCTCCATTTTTTAGCAACAATAAGCTGACAAAAGGCATTTCAATATTCGACATCATGCATACCAATAGAGTTCACGTTTTTCATTATATTTAATAATTCATTATACAAATATGCACTGCATGCATAGTTAAGCAGCACATCTACTTAGTATAGTATGTTAGAAAAACTATTCATAATATGAACAATAATGCATGTTATTAAATAAACATTAATTTAATTTAAATATCCCAAAATAATTAGTAAATTCAAATTTGAAGTAAAATCAAATTGCTATATCTTTGTCATAATTGGTACTACATGCAGTAGTTTAGGAGTAATATTTGAAAAGAGGTAGGGTTTTCTTCGACGTTAGAATAACTTAAGCTCATAAATTTACTTAACTCAAGCAAGAAAAACTTAATCAAAAAACGTGTTTACAACATAGGCCGGTTCAATCAGTTTTTCAAAATAGCCTCCAGCTCTATTTTGGATTAAACACATTTAAAATTGTTTTTAAAAATTTATTGCATTTAATCAGATAATGGTCGAATACATTAATAAAAATTTGATATTTATATTTTAAATATATAAAAATTGACTCTTGTTAATCAAAGCAGTGAAATCCAAGAAACAATTATACTATCATTATTGAAGTACAGCAGGGTCATTTTGAAAACACAACATATTTTTTATCTTAAAAACATTGAAGAATACAAAGTAACATTTATCGTTACCAATATCCTATCATTAGAGTATAATCGGGGAGTATTGATGGAGTATACAGATCACAAAGTTTACCTGGTTTAGATCGATGCCGGGTTTCTCGTTTTCGTTATTTTCACTGCTGCTCTCACCAGTAACTGATGATTTACCGAGTGAAGATGACCCAATGATCATTTTCAATTGGTCTATCATAAAATCGACCACCTAAATACGATAAATTATAGATCAATATTTTGTGAAAAATAATTGGAAATAGAAAAACGCGTTATTAAATTAACATTTCAATGTTTGTTGCAAACTAAGCATATGAACGGTTTTCTAAAAATGTTAGAATATGAAACAAATAAAAACTGAACGACAAAAACAACTGGTTAATATTTAACAATAGAATCCTAATAGCTTACACTTACATACTCCAAAACTGATATGTTTGTATGTACGTATTAAAATTATCATTGAATTTCTAGTCAATTGACTGAGAAAGGCAAACGCTGTAATTTTAAATGAATAGGAAATTAGAATGGAAAATATCCGACCTCAAAATCATTTTCCATCTTCGAGCAATCATTCTTTACTGTTTCGCATGCTTCACATATGATGGATAAGAAGACGTTGATCAAGACAATGTTTGCTGATATAACGAAGCCAAACAAACATCCAGGTCCTTAAATAACGAAACATAAATTTCATTAAAATGAATATATTGTGATAATCGAGATGTAGTGAACATAAATAAAGAGTTTTATAAAATAATTATTTTAATAGTAAATTTGCGCTGATATACTTAGGCGAAACATAGAAACAATAGAGTTTGTGAAGGAAGTGTTAATTTATTAATTAAGGTTTTCGTCTTGGTGTAAATTTGTTTAATAACTCTCAACAACTTGTTCATAATTAAATTCCAATCTCAACAATCGTAAAGATACTTGCCAGCTCAACTTAAAATAATTTGTAAAAAATGAATGTGTCATACTGTTAGGATAATTTATGCAATTTAATTGGGGTCTAGACTAGCAGTTTGTGCATCCAGAATATATTGATTAGCTTCCTATCCTATTGTGGCCCATTCACACCAGGCGGCTGGGATGGCTGTGTGTCATGGTAAAATACCTCAAATTGTCATTAAATTTTTATGTAAGACTTGTACACAGGGATGAGTTGTTAAAAATAAAAAGGGGGACGCTAAATTTCCAATTTTTGACAGGAAAATTTTGGAAAGTTTTTTAAAGAACGATGTTTGTTCTGTTATTTTTGGGTCGATGAGATGTAATTAATAGAGTCTTGTTCTGTTCACAACCAATAAAAAGGAGAGCATACCCCGCCGGCTGTCGAATCTTTCAAGTTAACACCAACAATTCAAGAATAAAAATATTGTAGATAGCAACGTTTTAATACAGTTAAATATGTAAAAAATTGAATCAAGCAAAAAAGATTGTGCACTTTTGATAACTTGCTTGCAGTCATAGGTGCCATTTTTTTCGCCTGGTTTGACTTCCCGAGCAATGATGTAGTAGCTACGGCAGAGTTGGAACCGGCCGGGGCCGGTAGTTAGTCGGCAACAGCTAATACCGGCCGGCCGGTTTTCGGCCTGTTTTGGCCGGTAAATTATATTTGCATTTTATATTTAATCTATGCAAGTACATTGTATATATAATATATATATATATATATATATATAATAATAAGCTGTTTTATACATGGCGATGCATATAGCTGATATTGCATAACGCAAATTTCAATCTATTATAACTATATTTCTACCAAAGCAGAATTTTGATATTTTTTATAACTTTAATCAGCTGTTTTCACTTTCAGTGAATGGAAAATTGTGAACGTTTTAGTTTTTATTTAGTTAGTTTACTTTGCATGTCTTTCTGCATCCTTCAAATATATTTTGAGCGTCCCCTTCCAATATTAATTAAATGTTATACATTATGTTTTCAGTATTATAAACAGGTTCTTTTAATATTATTAGTAAGTTCCATAGAAAACTAAAGTAAAATTACCCTATCAAAAAGCAGAACAACTCCGTTTGTAGCAAAATTTAGGAGAGATTCCAGAATGTAAATGTAATTATTATTCAAATTGCAATACTGTAAATTGCTCATAGTATAATATTTTTTTCGAACTTTAGATTTTAATAGAAATTCCTCCCAAACTAAAAAAAGTATTCCCTGTTTATAATAAAAAACAAGAATATTTTTTATAATTTCGACCGGTAACCGGCCGGTAATTTTACCGGCCATTCATGAAATTTAAAAGTGGCTGCAGGCCGGTAAATTGCCGGCCCCGGCCCAACCGGCCTCGGCCGGCCGGTAGCCGGTTCCATCTCTGAGCTACGGAGTAAGTAAGCTCTCAGCATTCTACAGAGGTGCAGTTGTCGTAGTATATCAAGTCTTAATATTTTTGAACCTATCATAACAAACTTATCCATATACACATTCAATGTATACATTATGAGAAAAAGTGTGTAAGAAACATAATAGCAATGAAATTAAATAAATATCAACTCCGATGGTGTGGGTGAAATAAATTTTAGAAAATTTTTGTCTCTAGAAGAAAGCTTCAAGCAGTTGGTTTGGAAGGGAGACGGCGTCAACCCGAAATCTTCAAAATGATAAGTGGGGAGACGCCGGCCCCCTGCGCTCCATCTCCATCTCAGCCCTGCATGTACATGTTCTCATTGAGCAATTTCAGACAAAATTGATTTTTTTAAATCACTGCCTTTGAATTGAAACTGGCTCATTTTAGACTATCAAAATATATTACCAATAGATATAAAACAATGCTCTAGGATATGGAAAATTCTGTTTAAATCATGCTTACTTCAGTTACAAATTTTTTCCGGTGACTATTGATATATTTAAATGTGGTAGCTTTCTAAAGCGAAACTAGCCAATATATCTGAAACATCATTTTCTAGACTATTCAAGTATTGCATTTGTACGGGAAATATTGTACAACCGATTCAGTGAATTCAGATCTATTATATTGAAAGTTACAATAAAATTATTGCAATCTGGGTACAGGATTTTGTGGAATGTACAATTTTACAATTTACTGTGATCTAAAATTTTCAACAAATTGAAGGTTGCTGATGTTTTAGTAGTATTCAGTGATGTGGATGAATACTGCTTTGGCCACGAATAATCATTAAAATTTTGACAGGAAAGCACTTGTGAATGTGGGGGTAATCAACATAGAAATAGTTTTTGATAGAACATAGAAGTTCTAAAGGATGTCTTGCCATTTCTTTAATATATATGTTCCAAACAATTTGTAGCTGAAGTAAGATGTCTTAAAACAATAATTTCCGATTTTTAGGAATGCTTGCCTATCTATTCATTATATTATTAATAGCCTAGAAAATGATGTTTCAGATATATTGGTTAGTTTCGCTTTGGAATGCTGGCATATTTGAAAATATCAATCGTCACTGAAATAACTCAATGACAATTTGTAACTGAATTAAACATGATTTAAACGCATTTTCCAATTCTGAAGGGATGGCTTTATATCTATTTGAAATATATTTCGATGGTCTAAAATGAGCCAGTTTCAATTTATAAAGCAGTCATTTCAAAAAATCAATAAGTTCAAATAAAATATCTGATACCAATGTTATTAGTTCACACTGGTGTAAGTGCCAGCTACTATGAGATTCTGACATCTAGCAAACTAGCTAGTCTGAATCTAATATACCTCACACTTTACGATGTTTTCCAAAATACATTATCGACGATTTCATACGGAAATGTGCCCAGTTTTTATATTGAAGACACTTAAAATAAGTTTGGTTTGCTTAGAACTCTGAAGAAAGCATTTACGTTAGCTTTTCCAAAACGAAGTTAGCTTAAAATTAATAATCTTAAAACATTTAGATATTGCTTGGCTAGTATTTATTTATTAAAAAATACGAAAATGTAGTTTTTATGAAACACCTATGTATCAGTAATTTCTAAAATGTTCACCTAAAACTCGATTTGCCCTTTCTACTGCTTCGAACTCCCACTGTCCTAACATCATCGCCATCAAAGTAGTGCTGGTTGTTACAAAGGACTTATAAGCATATACTATAGTACCAAGAATCAAATTTGACAATTGCGCAAAAGCCACAAAGAAAACCTAAATTGAACTTCATAAAGAATGTACAAAAATTAAGCAGCTTACTGCAAACATAATAAAAAAGTTGAGAATATCAAATGCCGCATATCGAAGCACTCCAGCAAATGATGCCATTTTTTTGTTAAATCTGAGCATGTGAAGGAATTTGACGTAACCAAAGAAGCAGGTGAGACCACAGAAAACTTTATAACTTTCATTAACGGCTGCGGGGCCTGCAAAGCTGATAAACTTTGTACCGGCATGTTCTTTGATTTGCCTCATTGTCCTCTAAATATTTTCTTTTAAAGTTTAAGTCATAGAAATAATCTATGTTGTGAAAGTTAACCAACAAGCTATGTCGATTCTAACATTTTCAAGTAAATATCAACATGTTTGAGTGAAACGAAAAACTAAGCTTAAGAACTATTAAACCTACTATTCAACAAATTTCTTCAAGAACTATACATTAATTTAATTTATCCTCCAATAAAAAGTGATTGATTTTGGAAATTTCACTAAAGTCCCACAAAAACAATTACACAACAATATCTGTTAATAAGTGAATGTAATTGCTTTTGAACGTTATATTTAATGTTTAATATAAGATTTATTATATTTTAATGTAATTATATAATGCAACAACAATTTTTCAAAGAAGTATATACTAAAAGTATATAATACATACAATTTACCACATCCACTGTTTCATATCAAATATTTGTAAAGTATCCATTAGTAAAATAAATTTTTTGGAAATTATATAAGCAAAACTTTATTAGATAAAAAATACATTATGCTAATTTAACTTCAAGTTTGATCAAAATTTCAATTGAATGTACAAATTTGGAGCAATGTCTGTGAATGACTAAATGCTTTCTATTTAAATTTTTGCTTAAATCTTTTCTATGTTGGAAAATGACCACTTATTTTCTGATGATGTTTAAATTAGGAAGTCATTTGATGTCAACTTTGCCTTTGAGAAAAATTGGAGAGAATCGAAAAAACTTCAGGAAGGAAATCGCAAGACTAAGGAAATCAAATATACATGTAAGTGCTACATCTCATATATTAGTACAATAAGGAGTAGAACAGATTGATAGAATGAAACAGAATACATTGCGCAAATACCAATGAATGAATCAGCTTGCATTGAGGTACAAAATTGCTATTACATAATTGGATTTACTTGCTAGTTACTATATTGAAAATTTTAAAGCATTTGCATGTGCAAACCTTAGTAGTGTGGGAAGAACTCAAACTATAGAAATATAAAGTGAACTGTTCAATTACAGGTAGCATGTTCAAGACTCTTTCATGATAAATTATATAAGTATTTCAGCATTTCACGAATTTGCGGTTGTAAAAATGATATTTTTTGTAAAATGCATCATAAAAATAGACTTTCATGCATTATGAAAATATTCATCTCTTTATAGCCAGTTTTCCACTTTTGGACACAAACTAAAATAACTCGAAGTGATGTAATATAGAAGTAAATCTCTAATTGGCTTAAAAAAATTTCAGATTTTTAGTTGACATAATATGCATTTTCAATGTAAAGGAAAGATTTGTTTTACTAAGTTTACCTCAACTCCAAGAAGATAGGACATTAACAGAATGAAAGAAGTCCAAGAAAATGATATAATAATGATTTCAACCCAATTCCAAAATTGCTTAAAGTATTGGAGTTTGTTCCTCTTGAGCTCTTTCACTAAAATAATTGGAATTATTGATCTATTACTGTCGAATCAAGGAAAGTTCATACAATAAATGCAGTGAAATGAATGATTTCTTTACTATGTTTTGTAAAATATCTTCTGAAGTGATCCTAAACTCTAGTTTGAAGTCGAAAATCAATAACACTATTGTACATTGACATGCATATGAGCAAATAATTAACGTCTAAAAATGAATTATGCACAAACCTTCTCCAACCATGAAATATATTACGAATGCCATATAAGCAATCTGGCATACAAGAATCAAATAGCCAACACTAGTAAGGTATGGATAGAGCCGAAGAGTTTTCACCTTAAATCAAATCATTCACATGTATTGCAAAAAATAATATTTAAACAATGACAAAAATTTAGAAACAAAATCAATCCAAAAATCCAAATTTAAAGTTCTGATTTCTAACCCTATCTTTTCCTAAAAAACCGTCTTAGCAGGATTGTAAAAGTGCAATAAGTATATTTTAGCATTCAGCATAAGACAACATACCACACATTTAAATATCTGAGAAGTTTTCTTTTAGATAAAGCAAAAGTATACGGATGTAAATTTATATGTGTACCACTAATAATTAAAAATTTAATCTGCTATAGTAGTATGCGATCGGTGAAGCAAGCTTAAAATTCGGTAGGATAAAAAATAGGAATAGTTTTCTAGAAATTGCCATAATTATAAAAAATAAATTTTCTTACTGATTGATACGGGTATCCATCCCCTTGTGCACTAAATTCAATGAGAAGTGTGACAACAGAAAACAGGTTGACGTTGGAATTGTAAATTGTAAATTCTACAAGAAGGGCTCTGGTTTGCTCATCTAACCAACTGTTATCTTTTAACTCTTGCAAGCGTTCGAGTGATTCATCCATATCTTTTGATAAAACTAGCATGTATCCTCCAGGACCGTACACATTGTGATCTCCCCAAACAGGTATCCCTAAAAGAAGTTATCATATGCGATGCATTCCTCCTAAATGTGTAACAAGAGGCCTTGCTCTGTATCTTAGTACTGTATTTTCATGTAATACTTTGACCAAATTTAGTTTTTGAACAAATATATTCCAACACCCCAAACCGTAATATAACTTTAACAAGGGAGGCTGTGTCCACAGTCAAACTTAACAAAATGGGCTGAGCCCTGTTGAGCACCCCTCGAGTACACCCACGCCACTCTTCATTTTCTACACCTTAGAGTGCCTTAAATTTGTTTGAATAAAGTTCTTATGCATGTATATTTACTGATACAATTTTTTAAGTAACTGGTATATTTTGACTGATTGTTAATATAAAAATGAAATTCACCATCGGCTTTCAGCTGGGGCACGTACACCCATGGATTACTCCCAACTATGTGGCCTTCCCCACCTTCTTCAATATCATCATAATAGGTATACGCATCAATCGTTTCATTTGGAAGAACCCATTTCTTCAGGTATCCTGTGACATCACCACTTCCTAAGTCGTATTCGGGGTTGCACTCTTGGATTACACTTCTCACAGCTTTGGGAAGTTTGCATTGATGCTCTGGATTCAAGCGCACCTAAGCAATTTTGTAATACATTTCATATAAAATATGACATTCCCCTATTTTGTAAGAAACCTGAAAACACGTCAATTGCCTCATCTAATATATATGAAGACTACACGGGAAAAAGCGCATATGTCACAGTCGGACTTATACCCTTTTGCCTCTTTTGAAAGTGGACATATGCCCTTCTTAACAAGTACAGGCTTTCTTCTCCTTGCAATAAAATGAGATATATGCCCTTTTTGACAAAACAGTGATATTCGGAAGACACTTTGGATCATGGTCCACATAATGGCGGCCATAACTGAAAAAATCCCAAATTGTGACATATGCCCTTTTTCCCGTGTGGTCTTCACATATATATATATATATATATATATATGTGTGTGTGTGTGTGTCTGTGTGTGTATATGTATAATGCTAAAATTAATAAAAATAACGGAAGAAAGGCATTATTAAGTACATAAATCGCTATAGTGTTGCCTACAATTGAAGAGTTGAAGTAAAATACTTTCCGTTTTAACCTTTCTTGTAACAAATTTTTAAGAATTTTGAAACTTTTTTCAATTTCAATTTCTTTCGAAATATGCTTACAAAATTTGAATGTATTCTACGATTAGCGAAATGAATATTTATAACAAAAAACTCACTTGCCGTATGCGTGCAGCACCAACAACAAAACTCTGCATGTCAGCCGCAAATCCATCTATGTTATCTGTTACGTTGCCATTGTACCATTTGCCCAGGTAGAGTCCAGGAATAACGCTAATTCTCAACCAATCAAAAGCCTTCGTATACGTAGTAGCCTAGATAGACTATTATTCAGAAAGCTCTAATTCGTATTTCTGCTCACCCAGTGCGCAAAGTCAGCATACTTTTTTAAAAAGTTGGACAATTTGCAATATTTTTAACAAAAATATATGCAAAAATTGTTGTAGAGATTTTAATAGTTTTGTTTGGTCCTTTATTGTAAATATATATCTATATATTTAAAGACAGACGTGAGATCTTGTTATATCAGAAAATTCGTCGACATTGTGTTTTTCAATTTAATAAGTGCAAGCGATCTCTTTAGAGAAAAATTGTATATTTGATTATTTAATCAGGAAAATATTCTTCCATTACTAAACTTGTTTATCTCGCCTTTCTAGTAAAAACGTTTTAAAGCCTTAAGCATACGATCAAAAGACAATCAATAATATAAATGGTAGATTATTTATTAACTACAAATCACCACTGATATTTTCTTACGGTGTAAAACGTAAATTCATAACAAAAATATTTTGGTAGTAATACAAACCTGGGAAAATTTCGTACCATCTGTAAACATATTTCGAACATTGTTCGTCATTAAGAATGCGGCGGGATCTGTTTGTCCATTGCAAATCGTAGAGAGAAGGAAAAGAAACATAAGATACTTTCCAATTTCAAAGATGGCGTCCCACATTCGTTTCTGTTTCTCACGATAGATGCGGGCAGCTTCAACGTCTGCTTTAATGGGACGGCGGTATGCAGCTTGTACGTGCTTGTATTGTATTTTATAATCAGAATAGGACAGCTAAATTATTAACAGAAATAACAAACCCCAATTTTAACTAGCAATATTCACATCATCAGAAAATTTCGATTATGATGAAATTACAAAACGTTTAATGGTTAGCAACGAGTGACGGCATCTGAAAATTGCAATATCACATAAACAAAATTAACAACTTGTAATTAGTGAAAAGGAAGTAAAAAATTTTACCTCAACAAGTGAAGGTCCAAGATCAGCTGTTTCATTTATTTTAACCATGCGTTCCGTCTCTTTGGGATCGGGTGCTTCTGGTTTCTAATAAAACATTTTTAGAACTCTTAATCCTAATAAATATTCTACAATTATGTTCAAACCTTAATTAGCAGGGCGAAGAAGAGTCCAATAAGTGTTATTTTGATGGGCTGTACAAATAGTAAGCTCTGGAAAAACGACATCAAAAAGGTTTTCAGCCATAGCAAAGATTTTTCTTTCCCATATGAGAGTCCGTACAAAAGAGTGAAGGATGAAGAGAAAAATGCAACCAAAACCAATATTACCCAAGCAATGTACACTGCCCACCATGGAAGCCCCTTTGACTTCTTATTTCGACTAGGAGGCGGTTCATACAAGGCACTCTCTATACTAGATGTGGAAATTTGATTCAATTCATGTTCATCTAAAATGTTGCTTATTAGTAAAATATGGGAAGCTGTTAATTTTTTGAGTATATCACTATTCTTATATAGTTGGTATTATTGACACGATAATAAGTTTAGAAGCTCGACAAGAAAGGTCCATAATTAGAAACTGCTAACCTACTGAAGATGAATCAACAAACTGTATATATGGTTTTATGTTTTTTAAATGGACTATCTAGCTTATTTTGAGTTATAACAATAACAAAACAATGAAACTTCTACCGTATTTTTCCTTTTTGCGTAATTTTTTAATTTTGTGTAGAATTTTCCCCAATAGAGATTTGGGTGGCTTCGGTTTAGATGCGAAAGACATGGAATTGTGGCTTACAGTAAAATGACTTGTTGACAAACTAAACAAATTCTTAAAATCTCTTTCAGCTGTATAAATGTAATCACCTTAATGAATTGGTGCTACTGAAGAGAGAAGTGGTGTCTTTAATTTTTCTTTGCTTTTTCCTACGGGCCACTGGTCTACCTGAACTTGATT
This sequence comes from Hofstenia miamia, assembly GCA_900660155.1. NCBI lineage: Eukaryota > Metazoa > Xenacoelomorpha > Acoela > Hofsteniidae > Hofstenia > Hofstenia miamia. The sequence goes on from CABFPE010000315.1 coordinate 147,855, forward strand.
CCTTGTTTTCACCAGTTTTCAATCGAGGTCGTGCATTTTTAAATAGATATGCGAGTAGGAAATTCACTGGAAAAATGACCACATTACACTCTAATCCCACCATAACCTAAACATCTTAAATTAATACAAATTTTACCAAAGGAGAATTAAGGTAAATAGCGTTAGGTATTTTAGTCTATCTGCTATTAACTTAGAGAAAATTTAAACCAACTTCAAATTTGAAACATATCTTATTTTTGGAAATTTTGAGTTTCCTTAGTTATTAATAAACTATAAATCTTATATAAATTAGAATTCCTCAGAAATACGAAACGATTTTCAACTTATTTTCAAAAAAATTTTGACATAAAAACTTTTCTTTAAAACGGATTGTATATTCGCTATTACAATATATATATACTGTATATAATTCAATTTCGCAAATTATTAATTTCAGCAATAATTCGATCAAATTATTGCGATTTAATACAGAGATGGACACGGGCGAATTTTTCAGGCCCGGCCCGTCAACTATTATTTCAAGCCCGCTTTCGGCGCGTGTTGGAATTTTTATAGCCCGTCTTCGGAGTGTCAAAATTTATTGATCTATTTCAAGACAATAATTTTTGGCTGTATCTCATGAGTCCAATTTGACTAAACTCTCTTTCTGAGTGAGCAGAAATTGCTTGGGTGGAATATATCTTCAATGCAACTTTAATCAAAGTTGGATAGGTGCTTCTATTGAGATTTCAAAAATGCATATTTACAAGCTTGTTACAATTCATTTTATTCGGCCCGTTTTTTTTCGTAATTTCCTAAGTCTTGGGCCCGGCCCGGCCCGGCTTTTGGGCTATCCCAGCCTGTGTCCATCTCTGCTTTAATATTAATACAAAATAATTTGCAGCTGTATATAATAAAATTTCAAAACTATTCTTAACACGTCGTAATTGAATATACCTTCCAATTAAATTCCATCATGAAATATATGCGCATTCTTATGTACTAGATAAGTAAACATATCTATTCAAAATTGCCTTATATAATGATTCTGTTTGAATAGGCTTGGCAAAATTTAGTGAATAATTCAATTAATTTTAAATACAAGAAGTTCGGTAAAGAGAGATGGTGTCAGGCAGGGCTGTACTCCTAAATGATTAACAAATTTGTTCTTATATTATATTTTAACCAAATTTGAATTGTTAACAAATAAAATACAAAATTCCAAAGCGTAATCTAACCTTAACAAGAAGGGCTGTGTCCTCAATCAAAATAAACAAGGGGTGGCTGAGCCCCCTGAGATCCCCTCCCCCGAATAGTATGATGTTTTTCGATTGAAAACTTCAGGGAAGTGAACAATACCAAGAAATTAAATTTATTACATTTTAACAAAAATCAGTGAACACAAAAAGGTAAATGTGATACATTTCTAAATATCCCAAGAATTAAAAAATTCGACTATATTTTTTGTAGATAAAAAAGTGTAACCTGTTGTGGCATAACATTCTTTGCTCGATTGGCTAGAATATTCAGCAGGTTTTACAAATTACAATAACAGCTAGCTACATTAACTTAGATTAAAGCCTAAACCTTATGATTTATTATGGAAAAGAATTTTAAAAAAAGAGTGGAATATATCCATTGAATAGTTATTAAAGTATGACTGAGAAAAATTCGATAGCGAAACCTGAGTCCAGCTCAACTCCATTCCAGCAACTTCAATAGTATTAGTATCACTTTCTACAACTCCAAAGAACATGATATTTGCTAGCATTGTGCATAAAAGCAAACAAAGACAACACGAAGCTCTTTGAAGGCGTGTAAACGTACTTCTAACTGGTCTTCCAAAAACACTAAACCAAATATGACCATCCCACAAATCTCTTTCCAGCTAAACAAATTTTAATATTTTTTTGTAAAATGTGAAATAATGCATAAATTTGTAATTTGTGCAGCAGTCGACAAATAATAGTTTCGGTACAAATACAAACGTATGCAATTTTAAATAGAAACTTCTTAGAAAAGAAATTGAAATAGTCAAATTCTCTTTTATATTGACGTTTTATCAATTTATTGCCGAAAAACAGCTCAAAACTTCATATAATTGAGCAGAATTTTTACAATCTGGTCTGCTTTGTCTCTTAATGAACATAGATATTCTTCGCATAAAACATGAAAAAACTTCCAATTGGTCCTGGATCTCGCTTCAGTTAAAGTAACTCTTTGTTAATGTTGCCATAAAAACATTTTATTTACTTTGCTTAATTCTGCAGCAGCAGCCGAAGCGGCCAAAGTTTGAAATCAATAAATCAAATGCATTATATTAGAATAGAATTTATGTGTTAATTATCAGAATATTAAGTAAGTTTGCATTGTCATCTCAGTTAATTTTGATGAGTTACATGAAAGTGCAATATGTTTTCCTAAAGACTTACCTTGCTTCTGAATAATTGGCTGAAATCCTTTAGTTCACTATCAGTGGAAACTGGTATGTCTCGTTCAATTTGACCATCATCCTTATCAACAGCAAGCCAACGGTTGTTTAAGAATATGCATTGTTCATTAGTTTGTTTGTCTTTCACAACAACATGCTTCATGTACCTGAAAAATGTAAAGAAATTGTGTCATATATATTTAACAGTGTTATATTAAACAAATTAAAGGAAAATATATATTTAAGAGAATTGCAATGTATGTATGTATGTATATATATATATAAATATACCTTCCTTCACCAAGCGTGTTTTACTTTCTTTCTATTTCTCATCTTTTACTGTACACTTTTTGAATAAACTCCAATCTTTCAAACGCCGTTCCGGTCCTTCCGATTCTTCAAAACTCTCTTCTCTCAGATAAGACGTCATCAACTTCATGGAACTGGAAAAAATCTTTCTGCTGTCCAACTTCTGTTCAAGACTTTTATTCTTTCTTCCGTTCGCTTCATTCCAACCCTGACCTCCCCAGCTTGAAATGGAACCTCCCTTCTGCTCAGTCGGATCTGGAGAAAGCTCGATCTCTTCAATGCCTATTTTGCTTCGAATTTGTCTGATCTTGTCTCTCTCTCTGCACTGGTCCACCTGCAACCTCCCGCTGATTCGCCTGTGTGACATCGTCTTAAACGCCCATGATAATTCCCTTGCCATACAAAGATGCTCATCTCAAATATCCACTCTCATGCTCTACTCGCAAAGTGGACCTTGATCCTTTTAATTTCATAAAGTTCTCTAATTCTCGCTCCACTCACTCTGATGATGTTGTCACATTCTCCATTCGTCGTCCCAAGAAACATCGCACCCTTAACTCGTTTTTCAATAGTGCTTGTGCTACTGCGAAATTACATCTTCACTCTTAACCTACCAAACAGTCATTGAATTTTTTCCTCGCCACCGAGGTTCAAAAATTTTTTGATGTCTTTCCTCGTTGCTGAGGCCTTCTCCCACTTCAGCTACTCTTCCATCTGCTTCTACTTTGTCTCCTGTGACTGTCCTCAGGGCTGTAAAACGGGACTTGTTTTGATATTCTGTAGTGTTTGCTAATAAAGTCATTTATTATTATTATTATTATTATTATTATTATTATTATTATTATTATTATTATTATTATTATTATTAATATCCTTGTTACTTCTCACAGCTTCATGCTGGTATGCCTCTCAGCTCGGGGAACACACCAGTTCCCAGGGAGTCTGAGAGCTTTCCTCAGGACTCTAGCTGTTCCTAACAATGCTGCCTTCTGTGCTACCGCTCCTCCCCACTTTGGTACTCCTAACTCCTCCAAGTATCACTTATGCTTCCTACTTACTGCTCCTAGTGCGCCTACTACTACCGGGACTACTTCCACTTTCTTTAGCTTCCACAGCCTTTCTATTTCCTCTGCCAACTCTCTATACTTGTCTATCTTCTCTTTCTCCTTGCTTTCTACATTTCTATCCTTTGGTACTGCTATGTCTATCACTGTTCCCAGTCTTTTCTCTTTGTCTACCACTACTATGTCTGGCCTTCGTGCTTCTATTACCTTGCTTGTCTGGATGTTGCAATCCCACAGTATCTTAACTTTCTCATTTTCTATTATGCCCTGTTGCTTGTGCTCATACCAGTTGTCTCCTGCTTCTAACCCATGCTGCCTGCTCAAGCTCCAATGTACCATTCGTCCTACCTTGTCATGCCTGAACTTATACTCATTCTGCGCCAACTTCTCACACCCTGCTATCAGATGATCTACTGTCTCCGCCTCTTTCTTACATAGCATACACTTATCACTTACTTCTACTCTTCTGTCTATATGCCTCTTCACCAAGTTTGTTCTTATTGCTTGCTCCTGTGCTGCCATTATCAGTGCTTCTGTTTTTCTCTTCAGTCCTGCCTTCTTTAACCACTTGTTGCTCTCTTCTCTGTCACACTTTTCTGTGTTTTTCTAGTATTCTCCATGCATTGCTTTCTGCCTATACCTTGTTTGTCTTTCTAATTCCATCCTACTGTGGTATGCTGTCTTTGCTTCACTCTCAGTTCTTATCATCCTTAACTCCTTAGTGACCTCCAGTATCGACCCTCTAGCTTGTGCTTCTACATACTCCTTTAGCCCTAGTGCTTCTGCTTCTACAGTTTCATCCACACTTAGCAGTCCATTCCCACCTTTATGCCTTGCCATGTACAACCTATCCACATCTCCATTTAAGTTGAAAGCCCTCTCTGCTGCTAGTACCTTCCTTGTCTCTCTGTCTAGCTCCCTAAGTTCATTATTGTTCCATCTAACTATTCCTGCCGAATACAGTATCTCAACACTGGTATCGCCCATGTATTAATTGCTTTTATACTATTCTGCCCATTAAATGCTGACTTCTGTAGTACCTTCCTTACTCTCCACGTGCATTTTTTTCTTAGCCTCATCTTCATTTCCTCATGATCTGTTCTGTCCCTCTCCATTAGTCCTAAGTATTTGTACCCCTCCTCTTTGACTTCCTCAATCTTATCCCCACTGCTCGTCCTCAAAACATCTCCATCGATGCACTTGCCTCTGGTCACTGTCACTGTCACACACTTTCCTAATCCAAACTCCAACCCTGAATCTCTGCTTGCCTTCTCCAATGTCTCCACTTTCTTCTGCAACATCTTCCTTGAACTAGCATAAATCTTCAGTTCGTCCATGTACCACAGGCGACTCACTGCTCTACCATTCTTCTCCATCTTATACCCTATGCCCGTCTCCTTTAACTTTTCTGTGATAGGTATTAAGCTAACTACAAACAGTAGTGGCGCCAAGCTAT
>CABFPE010000315.1:155102-166646 GCA_900660155.1 Hofstenia miamia
TAACTTCTAATCCCATTCCTGCCTTCCTCCATTCTTCCAACATTCTCTTCCTGTAACCCCTCTCATCTGGCCTGCTTCTTCTGTAACACTCCAATGCTGCCCTGTTCTGCTCATCTGTCCATTTGTGCCGTTGTCCATTGGTCTGTGTGGATCCTATACTGCCACTTCTCGAGTCCACACTCCCGATTGTGGAATCCGCCTGTTGTCCGGAGATTCTTAGCACCCCCGACCATTGAAAGCCTGCCGTGGACTGAGGGCCTTTGCTCTTTCATGACTTGTCTTCAGTGTTTGATTTTCGTGTTTGATTTTGGACTCACATTGTCCTAGGACGTTGCCAACCAAGGCTTTAGAGTGCTTCCTACCCTGTGAGCTAAGTCATCCAGTTTTGTAACCATGATCACAGTTGCTTAACTTCAGCTTACCAATCTGCGTCTTTACCAACTGGGCTCCCTGCCCACATTATTATTATTATTATTATTATTAATAATAATATTATTATTATTATTACAATCATCACATCATAACTTACCAGCTTGGTGAATTACCCCGGTTGTTATGCCACAGTGATAAGGATTGCAATTCTCCTAGAGATTTAGGCGTTGTTAATATGAATGTATCTACACTTCCAGATTTAAAAAGTTCCTTATTGTCTTCAAACAACACATGCGCAGTAGAGGCACCTGACTTTCCTAAATAACTCTCAGGTTAAAAAAATTCATAAATTTAATCCGTTGTAATTGAATTTGCTGTCTTTTATGTCCTATAAATGAGTAAATCACATACCAACAATGACAGCTGTAATGTTTGAAGTAGTACCACAATCTCTTCCTAGCCCTGTATAAACGGTGACTTCATATTCATAGAGATCATTTGGATTGTTGTCGGAAAGATACGTTATTCCAAGCTAAAATATCATTGGCAATTGATGAATTAGGAGCATTTGAATAAAGTTTTAATTCATAACTTTGTTTACTCAAAAACTCTTCTAAAAGTTAAGCAATACCTTTTTCTCATCCCGTTTGTCTCGTCTTCTGCACCAAATTGCTGCAAATGCATAAACTCCAAAAACTACTAGAAGAGTTATTAAGACGATTGGATTTTCGTGGACACTTGTCAACATCTTAAGAGAATCCACAACGTTAAGAGAGTTTGGAGCAATAAAGACACTGCCTCCAAAAGCAGATAAATGACTGCTGAGACAGCAAACTTTTTCAGGTGTACTCAAGGCTGATACCTAAAACAAAATTATAAAAGCAACTCGATTGTTGATAATAATAATAATAATAATAATAATAATAATAATAATAATAATAATCCAAATCTAGAAAATTGAAAAGCTATTGCAATAAAGACATAAAAAAATTGTCAATTTAGTAGCATTTTTTGAAAAAACTCCAAACGACTAAGAAACCAAAGTTGAAAATGAATACTTTTTCTAAAAAAAAGAGAGTGCATGTTTTCAACTTCGCATTCTCCAATGAAAACCAAAACATAAACGTAGTAATTATACTAATTTTAGAGGGACACACCATTTTGGCCACAGCTGCAAAGCAGTTTCTCCAAGCGCACTGGGAAATTTTGAGAATTTGTGTGGTATTGACACATTCATTGGCGAATGAAATTGTAAACACTTGCAATATAGTGTATTGCTGTACTTAAAATTATTAACTATGCTTATGAAATTTGCGATTATTTCAAATTCATTAATGCTATCCCCATCGCTTAAATTATCATTGGTTTTAAATCCCCTTAGAACAGTAGCTATGCGGAAATTTANGTGGCCATAACGAATTTGAATGCCTGCCTAAAATTTTTCAAAAATATGAGTGATGGTATGCAGTGTCCAAAATGTTTGTCTGGNACATTCATTGGCGAATGAAATTGTAAACACTTGCAATATAGTGTATTGCTGTACTTAAAATTATTAACTATGCTTATGAAATTTGCGATTATTTCAAATTCATTAATGCTATCCCCATCGCTTAAATTATCATTGGTTTTAAATCCCCTTAGAACAGTAGCTATGCGGAAATTTATGCTTTTCTGTATATAGATCGCCCTATCCTTGTTGAGGGACGCCATGAGCAAAGTGAAGTGGCTAATATCTTTCAATCAGCACACAGTTACATCCCATTGTAAATGTAGTAAGGGTTCTTTAAAATTGGTTAAGATGTGCAAACTTGATTTACTTTAAAACACATGTGATTCATTGCAACTCTATTACATATTAATCCAAAATAATTTTGAACTCCGTTAGAAAAACTAACAATTATTTTTAGATTACCAGCAAATTGATATAATTTATCAAGATTATGAATAGCAGAACTTTTTCATAAGCTTTCATTTCAATAAATCTAAGAAATTGCTGATATCACAAAATATTCGAAGTCAGGCTTAAGTTTCGTGAACACATTACCACTTTGCTAAATTAAGTTGTAATTCAGAAGTTGACTTCAAATAATGACATAATAAAGTCTTTTATAAAACTTCTCAATACTTGCTGTACCAAAAACACTGTGCAGTAAAATGACAGAAATTAAATTTAGTTAACAAAATTCTATAAACGATGCAGGAAATGTCAGTCTTCAATTTATAGATAGTATTTCATGAGTTTTTGCATGTTCAAGAAGACCATCTTAAATTTTGAGAAATAATATATTCAATGTTAGTGGTTATCGCTGTTTGAAGTTCAATAAAATTTTGTGGATTACTGGAAAAAAACATTCTATTTCAGAGCACCCTATATGAAAAAATCAGCCGGGTCAATTCATGTGACAGAGCAGAACACAGCCCTCGAGACATTTTGATACGAACTCCTGAAACAAACTTCAGAAATGAATGCGTGATTTGAAATCCGCATTTCTTACGTGCTGAAGAACTGTCACTTTACATTGATGAAGAGATAGCTTGTTCTTCAATATGCCATGCCAAAAAAGCCCCATAATAACAGCCACTGTTCAACCATTAATATCATCTTCTGTCTGTCAAGATAAAAATAATTTTAAACTTGGAATTCCGCATTTATCAATTATTTAAGCAACATTCAATAACCACAACAATTTTCAGTGCACAGTGACATTCGGACACCCTGTATATGACAGCAATGTCAAATGTGAAACCATGAGTACAAAAAATGATTTACTACTATAGGAAGTAAATGTTTACCTCTACACCGGTATTGACCCATTCACCTTCATCCTCCTGGTAATATTTGCAACCCGTTCCTGAAAGGTAAACTCCAATAATGGATTTTTGAGGCTCATTTAGCGTGGGGTCCACATCATCTTCAAACGCACCATCGATGTAAATATTTAATATCTCAGAAGAAAATGAGAGGTTCGTAGCAGATGCGAAAACTACAATGCAGCTATCGTAAGATGCACCACATCGGGAGCTTGCACAGTTAATGTTATACCAACCAAAAATATCAACTTCATGGGGGCTATCATCAACTGGTAGATCAATTTCCTAAATAAAATAACTAGTTCACTCAGTAAATATACCTGTAACTAATATTTTCCAATTACAAAAATAAAAGTCGTTTGGTTTATTATTTTATTTCTTATGTGTTATTTCATCAACAATATTAAATTCCATAAAATCAATTTATTCAATAATGGTGTTCATATACCACTGAAATAGAAAATAGTGAAATTGAAAACTTCGCTCAATAAAGTTAGTTTGATACAAAAAACAAAAGGGCTAAACAGGAACGTGGGGCAGATTAATTTTGGTAAATATTTAGTTGATTTTGTTGGGTTGGGCTTAGTGTAAAAAAATCATGCCAATTATAACAGCATACATGAGACCCAATGCCATGCATTATGTATTTATAATATTCATTATTGCAGCAATTAAAACAACGCTTCAAATACTGCTTATAATGATATTAGTTTATTGCTGATAGAAATAAACGCTGTTGAAAATATATTGTTTTGTGGGTCGATAATTGCAGGTTTGCCGTTGAAATCAACAGTATTATATTGTTTGGATACAATTCGACAGTGAAGTTTTCAACTTTAAGTACCATACAAAGTATCTATTAGGAATGCATCGCGTTTGTTCATATTATTGTGCAAATTACAATAGAAAAAATATGTGTTATCAAATTTAAGTGGGTACATTGTATTTATAACTATAATATAATGTATAATGTATAAATTTTCAAGATTTTCAAATCAAACAAAATCAATTGAAATCAATGGATTTGGAAATCAATATCATTTGATATCAATATGTTCATAATTGACTAAAACGAATTTTGAAGTTTATTATTTCTGGTATCTAAATAATGTTATCTAAAATGTATGTTCAATTAAAAATTCAGAATCATCACGCAAAATTTTTCATCTAACTTTATAGACATTTCATTTCAAATTTATAAGCTAAAATCTTCTTTCTGCTTAAGTCATTAAATATGAATATTTACAAACATACGTACTGCTTTAAAGGCAAATTTCTCAGAACCGTTAAATCTTGCGGCGATGACTAGTTGACTTAGCTTTAATTCGCTGTTGGAAAGACATACATCGAAAAACAAAGAAACGCCAGAACGAACTTCTGTCTCCACAATATTCTAAGCGGAGAAAAATTAATAACTTGTGGTTTATGCTGCATTTCATTGATATTAAAGACTAAGTTTACTAAACATAGTACAACATGCCAACTACATACTGCGGTATTTTCCTATACCGCGGTATTTTCGATAATAAAATGCGGAAATTTTGAACAAATCATTTACTTTTTATATGCGATGCTGTAATTTTACATCAATTTGTTAAGAGCTTTATTTGTAAAAAGTGAGTTTATTAGCAGTAGTTTGCTAAACGCTATATATATAAAATCTTGCATAAAATTCATAGCCATTTCCAACACGAATTCGAATTATTCCTAAAAATATTATAGAACACATTTTTATATGAAAAAATACATGTAAAATTATGTATATATATATACATATATATTCCCCTGATAATGCATATATCAGAAACTCTCGGAAGAAATATTCCAATGCACAAAAAAATAAAACAATATATGAACCTAACAATTATTCATAAGATTCCTCTGCTGACTTCTGGGATCAAGTACACAAAATTTGAAATATTGCTTCATTAAAAGCTCCAAAATTTTAGTCATATATTTTCACGGCACAAAAAGCTGTCCAAAAATTTCAAGTCAAAATTTCAGATTTTGATAAGGTTATTTTATTTCTGAATATCTCAAAATTACACTAGAAGAGAAGAAGTGAAAAACACGTTTAATAAAGTTATTTTTAAATCATTTATTGCAATTAAATTTAGCTCAGATAACATTATCAGTTAAGGCCCTTATCAGTATAAAATCTAACTTTACTCAAAACATACCAAGTCTGAAATTTCTTAAAACAGTTCTTATAAATGTTGAAAAGCTGAAATTTGTTAAGCACTGCTATTTATTAGGTGAGATTAAATGCTTATAAATTATTTGTTATAACAGCTACTAGCTAAAATACCATTATGAGAACGTTTTAACTGGAAAGAAAAACAAACCTATGATTGAGAAATCTTCAATAACCCTTATTATAAAAATTCATTGAATTTGAAAAACTACATCCAGTTTTTTAATAATAGAATCAAGGCATTTCTCTTTAAATGTAATTCACTAGGTCATCAATATTCAACAAACATAGAGACTAAAAGTTAGGTTTAGGACCCAGTTTATTGTGAATGAATTTTTAGTAAAATAATTTTATGTGTTTTGCGACAACACGACTTCATCAGTAATTTTGAAATAAAATGTTTACGAATATAAACTTAGTAGAAAACTTGAAATGTAAAAGCCTCATTTCCAAATAAAGTCCGATCAAAATTCCGATTATAAGCTCAGTGATATATAACACTTTATGTATGATTAATTGAATAGATATATTGTGTTAATTTCTATCAATAGGTTCAATTTCACAAAAGCTTCATCACAGATCTTCGGTAAACGTTAACAGACTTAGATCACAGCAATAATTGATTGCTGAGAGCACGAGTGCTATACCAAATCATAATAAATTTCAGGAAGTCTAGATGTTTCTCTTACACCAAGTATCAAAAACTCCCTATAAAATGTATAAAAATGTAGCCACTCACATTTGCCTCTGAACTAATGTTCAATTCTATTTTCTCCACCTTAAGATTTCCAGAATCGATGCAAAGCTTAACTCGATTTTCTTTTGGCAATTCTTTAACTTCTACCTTCTCCGGAAAATCACTTTCTTCACGTTTTCGAAACAACTCCAGATCTTGAATATCATTTTTAGGTTTATCTGAGCCACCAAAGGGGGCATTTTTCAAATAGGTGGTCTTCTAAACAAAGACATTTTGTATTATAAATAATTGAAGCAGCAAGGATATCTAAATTTCAAAAAAAGCATAACAAATCTATTAAATAACAAACTAGAGATGTTTTCAAAATATTATAACCACCCAAGCATTTGGGGGTGGGGGTGCTTCTTTGGAAATGAGCAGAAGTACATGATTTGCTAGTAATAACCAAGTCCAGATGGGAAGTGGTATAAATTAGCACCCTTAACTAAACTTTGTATAATAACACTGAATATTAGCTCTGCTGTATAGTAGGTACTTACACAACTCATGCATATTGAGTTTTCTTCACTGCAAACTGAAGGGAGGATGTTTAAATTGAATCCTGGAATAACGTCTTTGCAAATGGTATTACAGTCTAAGATTTGTCCTACTGTTTCAAAACTTTTCTTCATGCATGGAGCAAGTTGACTTGCAACCTTATTTCTCACACTGCCCACAATACACCGCATATTTTTCGACTGTTCTTTACTCTAAATAGCGAAAATATAAGAAAATTGCCAATTGTAACTGGAACTATAAATACAAAATTTACATTTCCCATGATTTGAGATCATCCAATTCCAATATAATAATCGGAATTACTTTGAAACAATTCACTGTGAAAACTTTTGAAGCTTTGTTTAACAATAAAAAGTTGTTCTGACATCACAAAATTCTGTGTTCACTTTATTAACACGTAATGATTTTTTACAGATTTGATCAAGCTACACAAAATCAATTTAACCGTAAGCTGCAGAGGCATAGGAAACTTTTAATATGATAATTCTTGAAAAAAAAATTTGAGCACTTCTAGCTCAAGAACTAATAAAGATATTCAAAATCTAAGAGCACAGAAGGATGAAGAGAGCATCTCCTCTTTCATGTTCGTTCTAAAACTGTACCAGATCACGGTCTTGTTATTGCTTGTATGAGATTTACACATCTTGTTTACCTGAACAATAGGTACAGAGAGAATTCAAAATAATTTTTAAAAATCGGAATTTTCAAAAGAAAGTACTTCAGGCACAGCAACAAGCAAGAAATACTAGTATCACTCATTTAAATTGGTTGATATATTTCGTCTAGGTTTAATTATTTCTTATGTCATAAATGTTTCTCAAATGTAAAATACACTCGATGATCACCACCATTTATAGAATCGATTAAAAGCAAATCACTATTAGTTTAACCCTTTCGAGCTCATAAAGAAACTGAAGTTGCCTTAGTATTAAGAACGTATGATATTTCATTAAGCAGATGGTAAGCAGCACCCTATCACCAAAATTAAAGATTGAAATGCATCTGTGACGCTCACTAGAGTGGTACATATATGTCTAGTGCTCGGTAGTTTCCACAAAACCGCGATTTCGATTTTTTAAAAATACTATCGGCATTGTAAAACTTTATTCAAGAGAAATATGAATATGCCTTTCTGAAATATATTTTCATAACACTAAGGTGAACTGTTAATCAAGTAAAGGCAATTACAATTCAACTTGGCAAGAATTTTAGCGCTTGTTCCAAGAAAATTGCATAGTTTCAAAAATCTTAGTCTTAAATATAGGTTCAGCTCATTTTAAGAATTTCAATCATCTTGGAAAATACGCAGGAACAAAAAGAGGCCAATACTGCTTGACTATAAGCAAGGAAAATATTCATAAACAAGAACTCTAAAAGAACTCTAACTAATGAAAAACAAATCCTTGCAAGAAGATATGATCTTATGAAATCCGGGATAAATAAAAACACTATTAAGATATGAAATCTCAAATTATTTGTAATTTATATTCTAACTTATACAGTTATTATATTAAAACTGTATAATAATTTAGAATATAAATGTACAAATATGGATATTGTATTTAGTTTGACGATGTTTTCTTTCGATTCAATTCTAGATTGCAATTGTATTTCTTTTGTAAGATGTTATACGGATTTGTTGATCTTCTGAAAAATTACCATTTGTGAAGATGAGTGGTTTAAAACTTATGACCGTACTGTAGTCTATTAAATAAAAAAATAAAAAAATAAGATTACTCATACAAAATCCAAATAAACTAGAAAAACAGATTTGTTTAGATGGGACATGTATGCCTCAAAGGGTTAAACTAGTCCAAATAGAGGAATGGCAGTTTAAATCAGAGCTAAATACCGGCGATATCAGGAAAACCTATTGACTGGTGATGAATCCGGCCAGTAACACCCAGTGAATCATTCGTTTTTGAAAAATACAGATTTGTGACCTGCATTTTAACTGACGAAGAATTAGTAATACTGCGATTGAGAATAAAGCAAGATTTCAATAGCTTTGAAAATTGAACAGAATGTTACATAAATTTTTACATTGGCTAAAGTAAGATAAGAATTGCATAATTTCAAGCGATAAAAATATTGTAATTCGTAGAGTCTTTAACTAATATACTGCTAATGCAATACTTTGCAATGCCTTTATTGTCCCAGAATTTCATGCAATAGCATTTCAATATATTTCAATATGTTTTTTCAGAATATAAAAGCTTAGTTTGATATTTTTATTCTATTTTCCTTAGATGTTAAAAAATAATAGTATATTTAGCTTAAAAGGCCTAGCTGCAATATTTATTGGGCGCATAACCTTGTACTCTACATCAGGAGTTCTCACCAAGTAAAAACAAAAACACACCTTTTCAAATTTTCCGGTTTTTCAAAATCCAAAATTACCCAAAGTCAAAAATTTTTTTTTGAAAAAAAACAGCGAGACTTTGTTTTCACAATTTTGTCAACGAGTTCTTTTATATTTGGCTTGATGTCTGACAGCGCTAAACGACATTCCGCTTCCTTTTCCAATCTGTTGTGATATTAATTTTTAAGTTAAAGCAACGTAGAAAAAGCACTTTCGCATAGATATGTTCAAGAAAAAGGCACCACAACTTCCAGACCGAATTTCTTTCACATGCAGGTTTTTAATGCGTTCAATAGAGATTCGTGGTGTAAATAACACAGCCGTTGCAAAATACGCACGGAATTTTGCGGGTTTGAATCACACCGAATCTTAAATTCAATCAATATATAAAATATTTGTGTTTTGAATAGAATCATTTTCTAACGAACCGATTGGAATCGAACCAATGACTTTCCATGCAAATATGGCTTCATTCAGTGGCACCCGGTGTATGCGGAGATGTCGATTGTAATTACTCGATAGTAATTATATAATATGGATGCGGTAAATTATAATAATAACTACCAGCTACAGTTTCTGGGAAATATAGGAAAATATTGGAAAATAAAAAAAAGATTATAAGATAGGGATAATAATTAAAATGGAATTTTTCACAAAAAAAGAAGAAAATATTTTTTCAAAAAACTCAAATTACCCAAATATATTCTAAAATTACCCACTTGATGCGAACCACTGCTTTACATTATAGCAGTCCATGGCTATACATAAAACAGTGCGAAAACACTAAAAAAGACATTATCGGATTAGTTTATTGGAACGCGTAAAACAACTTCCCAATAACCCAAGTATTGAATTTGTATGCGCTCCCAAAAGCATTGTAAGATAAAAAATGTTATGATGACTACCACGAAAAAATGAAGCTAATGTCAAGCGTAATTTGAATTAAGTTCTTTACATCTTTAGATCTTAAGATATTTAGAAATCTAATAATCCATGCTCTAAAGTAAGTCGTCCAAGACCTGACCTCCGTGATTCGTGACCCGATTTACCCCTTAAGTATTTTCAACAGATCCATTAATTACTTAAATTGTTAACACTGCCTGCTAAATTAATTATAAATTATATTAGTCATTTCTAGTACGTCTGGCGAAAGGCCTATAAAACATTAAAAATGTTATAATAGTAATTAGTATCAAAAACAGAAAAATTGCAATAACTTGCCACTTGACTGCATTTAGTTTCGGATTCACACTTAGATGCTCCACTTGCAGCGTTTTGAGCAACACTCATGGCTCCTTTAGTCACACAGTCTAACATAGAAGCTGAAACGGCAGAATTTTTAAAATTGTCACCAAACAGTTTTTTTCCAAGATCTGTAACTTTGTCCTAAACAAAAAGCGTGAAATTTTTTGCCAATTAAACAGTTTAGCCCAAAATTGGAATATTAGGCACAAGCAATAACTAAGCAAGAAATCTAAAATTCAAATTAATGAGCAAGTTGCCAGAAATTCGAAAGACTGTATCTCAATTATTTCAGATTTTTTGGGGATTGTGGCAAAATTTGATATGAAATACTGTTGTAAGAATGAGTATGTAAGTAAATACCACAGAATCTCCATCTAGGGAATCTTCATCATTTGAGCAGTCAACAAGAGCCTCCGTCGTAAGATAGATCTGACTAACATCTGTAGGAAGAGGACCATTACTTATTAAATTGACTTGACGTTTTGTAATCTAAAATATTCGAATTTAACTTTTTACAATTCTATTGAGGACACTAAATGATATATGTATATATATATATGGTGTGTCTGAAAAGTTTTAAGAATATATACCTCATTTTAAAATTGAAACGAGATTCCAAAAAAGACATTATATTTACACAATGTAATCACCACCTGCATTTATCACCCTTTTGCAATGTTCAACTAAATGTTGCATCTCACGTGAGAAACAGTTTTCTTCTATCTGTCTAAACCACTGCAGCGTTTCATTTACGATTTCATCGGAGGATCGAAAAGTAATCTTTCTGACGTGCCTCTTCAATTCTCGGAATATGTAGCGGTCACAGAGATTTAAGTCTGGACTGTAGGCTGACTGCCTAACGATCGTCACACCTCGGCGATGAAGAAATTCCATTGCTGCAGCTGCTAAGTGAGGTCTTGCGTTATCGTGTTGCCACCACAACTCTCGAAGTTTTGTAGGCGTTGATCGCAGCTTACGCCACCTTTCGCCGAGTGAATGCACAAAGGAAACATATCTGTCACCTGTTACTGTTTCTCCAGGAGTCAGTGCTTCCACATAACATTTTTTGTCTCCTGTAAAAGCAAACAGGATCATTACCTTCTTGTTTGTAAGCTTTGGACGTGTCACCTTCAGCTTTGATTCTGATGGATGAAGCCACGCTTTGTTTTCGTGTTTGCTCATGAGGCTGTTAAAAAGAATCCATGTTTCATCCTCAGTAGTCCTATAGCGCAAGCAGTCCTCTAGAGAATTTCTTTCGTACAAAGCGATCAAATTACGAGCGCATTCCACGCGATCCGCCTTATT
>CABFPE010000315.1:175837-188081 GCA_900660155.1 Hofstenia miamia
AACTCATTAAAGAGTTAACAAAAAGTATAAAAAGCCAAGGTCCAAGTTTGGTTCCTTGAGGTACTCCTGCATACAACGTATTCCACAATGAAAGTGTTCCGCAAGGTAAACGAACTCTTTGTTGACGACCAGATAAAAAGCTTATGATCTAGTTGCATGTATAGTTGCTAACGTTAATTTCTCTCAGTCTGTTAATTAATATTGGATGACTAACTAAATCAAAAGCCTTTCTGAAGTCAATTAAAAATATTCGTATGTATTGCCCAGTGCTTTCCAATTGATTTATCCAATTACGTGTCATATCAAGGAGTGCGTATAGGGTGGAACGACCCGGGATTACTCCATATTGTTTGGGATCTAGACTGCTACATATTTTTTCAATAAGTTCCTTTTCCAATAAAATCTCTTCTGCTATTTTCGCAACAGGGTGTGTTATAGAAATTGGTCGAAGATCTTTTCTTACGTTTTTAACCGGCTTATTTTTCTCTAAACAGGTCACATTAGCGCATGTAAAGGGGGAAGCATTATACGTTGAAAATGAATGATTTAATAAGGCAGATATGGGAAATGCCAGTTCATAACAGTATTCTTTGAGAATCCAGGTGGGAATGGTAATGCCATGAATATCAGGACCTGTTGACTTATGAATGTTTAATGCTTTCAATTTCAGAAAAGTTTGATATTCACTGATAAATATAGGGTTTTCGTTTAAAGATGGAATCACCATATCTGATGTAGTTATAAGTTCATACTCGTTAGTAATTGTAGTAAACTCGTTATTAATGCAATTTGCAAGTGTAATCTTATCCATAGATAAAAAATTATCACCAAGTGAAAGCTCTTTTTTAGAAGACTCAACGGATATGCCACCAACTTTCTTTATTTGAGTCCACCAATCTTTTGGTTTAGATGATTTAAGATCAGCAATAACACGGTTGTAATATTCTTTGCGAGTAATTTCTAATTTGCGGTTTATAGTATTTCTGAGTCTACGATATAAAGAAAATTTCTTTTTGCGTAGGGCGTATTGCCTCTTGCTTATCAATCGGACAATTTCTACAGTTACCCAAGGTTTGTGTCGTGGATATATTTTTCGCATTTTCACTGGAAATGAGTATTCATATGCGTTGAACATAAACTTTGAAAAATTTTCCCAATTCTGAGGAAAGGAAACGTTAACATCAGTGCAAAAATTCCAGTCACGGCGGGATACTATGTTCCCAAACAATTGTAGGTTATATTTCTTTTTCACTTTATAAGATGTAATTTTATTGCTAAAATTATGCAATTTTTCCTATCAATGCTCTTTTTATTGTACATTTTACAAAAAAGCAAGATATACTTAGTACTTACTCCGTAATGAGATCTTCAGATTCCTTCCCAATTTTTGTTACACACAGAGAAGGCTGTATTTCAATATTCACAGCAGGTTTACAGGAAATAGTTTCTGTCTCTTGATATGAAATGTCACAAGAAGCCTTTACATTATACCTTGTGTAATTTAGAATTTGAGGCGGAATGACCAGCTCTGTTTGTTTAAGATCATCAATGTTTATATGTTTAAAATCATCAATGCTTAGACCAAGTGTGTGTTCTTCCAAGATGTCAGTAACTGACCATTCACAATTTTTTCTAAAAGGCAATTCATTAGTAGTTTCGGTAAACTTTTCTAAGCCAAAGAGTCTAACAAGTGAACATAAACCAATTATTTCGTTCAATCAATGCTTACGAAAATACTTGTCAAAACTCACTAACATTAAATAACTCAGTGTACTGCTATAATAGTAAGCACATTTTACATTATTCCCTGAAAACTATGGAAAATTCTAGAATTACTCTACTCTTTCGGGCTTTGTGGAAAAAGAATTAATTTTCAATCCTTGGTAAGTAAATTTCAATCTTGTATTCCTCAATTCCCAGAAGGGTGTATTGTGTTATCTCAACAAGGCGATGCCCTTTAAAATATTAGTTTTACTTTTGATCAAAATAGTAATTTATTTTTGTGATGCTTAATCTGTGTTTTATTAATTGCCCAAGCTAATGTGACGGGCACTAGATTTAGAAATATTTCGAAAATTGTTTTTCAGGAGAAGTGCTCTAGTATTAAACATTTTTTATAAAATCATGCATTTTAATCAACTTATAAATTCATTAATGTGCTGAACTGTAAGCATAATTACTACTGGAGTATAACATTAAAAACAGAAACTGATTTCTAGACAATAAAAAATAGGATATGCTATACCCGTAAGTAATTAACTTAAACTTAGAAGAGAAATTTACTGTGTACACAGATATTAGCTTGTATTATAGTTTTGGAAACAATTATTTATGCTAGACTTACTTAAAACTAGAGCAGGTTTGAGATAAACTAGGCTCCAGTTCAATTGTTTCACTTCTGCGAGCAATTACGTCGCCAGGCAAACTGCAAGTTACTGAAGGTAAATGGCAAGAGTCTATCAAAATTCGAAAGGATTTCTCGATGTATCCAGCTTTATTTGAAATATTTACCTAAATTCACATATTATATCAGTTAAAGCTAAAATAATTAATAATACACATTTCCTTAATACTTCGCTAGCGTAAATTTTGAAAATTACCAAACTAAGTTAAATATAATAGCTTCCTTAGCAGATGAGTGAATAGCTATCTACTATATATATATATATATATATATATATTGAAGTAAATTGCACTGCAAAAGATATTCAACGTCTTCGAAGGAAATCGAAGCAAATTGATCGGCCTCTATTGGTAATACTAGATACAGTATGGAACAAGAGAAAGATATTGTTATCCCTATAAAAATTGAAATCCTATAAAAAACAAATTCTTATTTCTCCTGATTATCAGCCTCTGAGGTTAATCAAGAGAGGCAATGTCTCAAACAAAGACGTGAACTTATAAACGCAGGCATTAACTCAAAATATATACGAATTCGTAATTTAAAATTGCAAGTATATGAAAATGGCAAGTGGAATACTAAATGACTAGAAAAAAGAAACGCGTTTCCTAGTATATTCTTACTAAATGTGTGATCACTAAAGAAACTAAATGCCAATCATTTTATTTTAACTGACTTACTTTACAATGAAATTGCTTTATGTTTTATTACTGAAACGTGGCTCAATAGTGACATAGAAGATTGTGTTGTTAGCAGTCATGGATACAAATTAGTCCGAAAAGATAGATCATGCTATAATTCACTTAAAACCAAGGGAGGTGGAATATGCGTTTATTTTAGTCAACTTTATAATCTACAAGCCCTGAATATCACTGGTGACAATAGTCTTGAAATATTTTGGTGTTTGCTGAAATCTTCACCCATAGATATTTATTGTGTAGTGTATTATCCACCCAATTTGGGGAAGAAATTGGAATATAAATGCCACATTTTAGGAAATATTGATAAATTAATGACACTTTATCCTGGAGCTTATATTACAATAATGGGATATTTCAACGATCTTGATGTAAACTTTCTTTCCCAACAAGGTTTTCTTCAACAATTGAGCAAAGGGCCAACATGAATAGGTAAAAAATTAGATTTTATTTTTACTACTGCAACTAGTTATTACCACAAAGCAGTTCCCTTTCTATCGTCAGCACCAACTGATCACATGGGATTAATAATGCATTCAAAAATCCCCCTAGTAACAAAACGTGAATTTGTTTGGATACATCGTCAAAGAAAGTCTGATATATATAGACTTGGAATTGCTCTAGATAATTCGAACTATTCTTTGATAATGTCTATGGATGATCCTAATAAGGCAGCTGAAACTTTTGTAAACCATATTTTCGAGGTTTATAATGAATACTGCCCACTAATAAAAGTTAAAACTTCAAACAAGGATCCACCACACCTCACACCTCAAGTCAAATTACTAATTAAAGAAAAACAAGTAGCGCTCANCAAGAAAAAGAAATTTTCATTAGTCTCAAAGCTTGAAAATCAAATTAGGAATCAATTAATTAAGAAAATATCATCTAACAAAGAAAACCGTGGTTCAAAGTTTTGGTGGGACAATTTAAATATAAGTTTAAATCGAAAACAATCTGTTGGTTCTAAAATACCTTTTTCACTAGATGAAATTAACAGGTAATTTACAGATATATCGACGATAACACCATACATAGCACCATCCCTCCAAAGTTTGGAAGAGCGTCCGATTGAAGAGTTGGATTTAATCACAGTATATAATCCCTTAGCTAACGTTAAAAAGTCTTCCCCTGGTCCAGATGGTATTCCTTATTGGTTAATTAAAAACAACGCACATAATTTAGCCGAAGTGTTAACCNGGAACAAGAGAAAGATATTGTTATCCCTATAAAAATTGAAATCCTATAAAAAACAAATTCTTATTTCTCCTGATTATCAGCCTCTGAGGTTAATCAAGAGAGGCAATGTCTCAAACAAAGACGTGAACTTATAAACGCAGGCATTAACTCAAAATATATACGAATTCGTAATTTAAAATTGCAAGTATATGAAAATGGCAAGTGGAATACTAAATGACTAGAAAAAAACAACGCGTTTCCTAGTATATTCTTACTAAATGTGTGATCACTAAAGAAACTAAATGCCAATCATTTTATTTTAACTGACTTACTTTACAATGAAATTGCTTTATGTTTTATTACTGAAACGTGGCTCAATAGTGACATAGAAGATTGTGTTGTTAGCAGTCATGGATACAAATTAGTCCGAAAAGATAGATCATGCTATAATTCACTTAAAACCAAGGGAGGTGGAATATGCGTTTA
Organism: Hofstenia miamia; assembly: GCA_900660155.1. Lineage (NCBI taxonomy): Eukaryota > Metazoa > Xenacoelomorpha > Acoela > Hofsteniidae > Hofstenia > Hofstenia miamia. The sequence goes on from CABFPE010000315.1 coordinate 180,605, forward strand.
TTTTAGTCAACTTTATAATCTACAAGCCCTGAATATCACTGGTGACAATAGTCTTGAAATATTTTGGTGTTTGCTGAAATCTTCACCCATAGATATTTATTGTGTAGTGTATTATCCACCCAATTTGGGGAAGAAATTGGAATATAAATGCCACATTTTAGGAAATATTGATAAATTAATGACACTTTATCCTGGAGCTTATATTACAATAATGGGATATTTCAACGATCTTGATGTAAACTTTCTTTCCCAACAAGGTTTTCTTCAACAATTGAGCAAAGGGCCAACATGAATAGGTANGTGAGAATATTTACTCTTGATCTCAGCAAGGCATTTGACTGCGCTCCAAGGCACAGGATTGTAGAAAAAATAACTAAATTAATACCCAATCAAAAACATGTAATTAACATTCTTTCGGATTTTCTAATGGAAAGAAGACAATATGTCGATATAGGCAAACATCACTCAGGACTACTTAAGACTAACTTTCCCAACAAGGTTTTCTTCAACAATTGAGCAAAGGGCCAACATGAATAGGTAAAAAATTAGATTTTATTTTTACTACTGCAACTAGTTATTACCACAAAGCAGTTCCCTTTCTATCGTCAGCACCAACTGAGCACATTGGATTAATAATGCATTCAAAAATCCCCCTAGTAACAAAACGTGAATTTGTTTGGATACATCGTCAAAGAAAGTCTGATATATATAGACTTGGAATTGCTCTAGATAATTCGAACTATTCTGTGANTTCTAATGGAAAGAAGACAATATGTCGATATAGGCAAACATCACTCAGGACTACTTAAGACTAACTGTGGTGTTCCTCAAGGGACTATTTTTGGACCTTATTATGTTTAATTTACTATATGACGAGATTCAAATTTCTTCTGAATCTGGTAACTTGGTGAAATATGCGGATGACATCAATTGCATTATTCCCGGTTTCTATGCATACCCTGATCAAGCTGAAGCAATTGCTAAAGACTTATGTCGTGGTGCAATTTGAATAATATGTTTTTCAATACAAACAAATCTGCAGAGCTCTGTATTTAATTTCAAAAATGTGATACACTTCGTAAAATTCATGGAATTCAACAAAAAAGCAAAGTCGGAGTTCTTGGAGTGATCTTGTCTAATGCCCTTAGATTTAATGAACACGTGAATAAACTTGAGAAAAAAGTTGCTTCATTAATATACCTCCTACTCAAAATGAAGCACGTAAATTATAGCTTTGAAAACTTGAATTATTTATATAGAACAATGATTTCCGCTCATATAAGCTATTGCATAAGAGTGTGGGGAGGTTGTCCACAACAAAACCTACACAAAATTGATCGCCTCCAACACAAAGCACAAAAAATGATGGGATTATTGGAATCCTATATATCCATGAAGGAATTTATTTTGGACAAGGATAACAAGCTATATGACAAAATAATGACCAATAGTAATCATATTTTGAGAGGAATAATTGCCAAACGAGAAGTATATGCTGTTGATCGATTACGAGAAAGGAAACCACATCCCGGTTGCAGTGCAAGAAATAAATTTACAAATTTCTTTCCCGATCGAATTCTCAAGAAATATTTCTAATTTTGTAAATTAATAAGATTATGAGATGTTTTCTTTCTGATTCTAATAAATTATATATATATATATTAACCATGTCGTCATTAACCAAATCATTAACAACAACAATACGACTCTATTTGGCAATTCTGAGGATTATTCAAAATTCCGACTTCTGGTTTCGGATGAAGCATCTTGCATGATTAAATCAGGAAAGGATATGATCTCTTTTTATTCGAATACTATTCATGTTACATGTTTGGCGCATGGGTTGCAGCGCCTGGATGAATTCCTTTTGAAATATACAAAGTTTCATAGCAAAACACTTAAAGAAAAATTAATATTAAGAAAGTTTGAAACAACCCTTTGAGTTCAACAGACAAAAATAAGGTTTCGCAAATGAGGGTTTGAAATATATAACTGTTTGTGATTTTTTAGTTTAGCAGCTTGTCAACCTCTACTATAAGCTAGACAGCTACCGAAAAAAACTTTTCAGCCACATACAGCAATCGAACAGAATTTTCTTATTATACATGCAAAATAGAAAGAATTTGAATTGCGAACATCGCCAGTAATAATAATCGACTACGTTATAACCGAAAAAACTTTAGGTAATCATTTATACCGCACATGCTTTTTAATGAATTTCTAACCAATAATACAGATGATATTGAAGAAATGCATCATTGGAGGGGATAGGGAGGTAGACATTCTTTAACTATTTATCTGATGTAAAAATTCAAGTGCTATGGGCTATAATACATGCGGGTATACAGCTTCTTAGAAAGGAGTTGTGTGTAAAAGTGTCATGCTTCTTGTTGTACATAGCTCTTTTACATTTGCAAATGTGCTATATAATTTTTCTCTAAACGTCTTTACTCACATGTCTGCTTTTTCACATAAAATATTTCGTCCACACAACGACGAAATGTAGAATCTGCATTATTGGAAAACTTACCTTTACTGAGACTTCGCCTGTTGATGAACCTTCAGTCAAAGCAGATTTGAAATTTAGTACTGCCCTTGATACAAATTCATTGTCAGAAAGCGGCGACATTGGTCCTATTTGGGTCTAAATAATTTTTCATGATAATTTCATAAATTACACTATAAGGCCATATCTCAATGAATAGAATTTTTATAATAAACAAATAACTGATTAATGATTGCAGGTTTGAAGATTATGTTTTATGCACTTTGATTTGTTCAAGATATATATTTTCTAGATTATGCATTTCTGACTTACATGGACTTCTTGAATTGGAACTAAATGTGACATTTGAAGCTGACATGGAAAAGTATTTAATCTCGAAAACATTTGCATTTTCTTCGGTATATCATTAATTAATACATAAATATTCAACAAACGTATTGAATCTGTATCAAAAACCTTTTTCATGCTTACAATTTGGAAAATTATTAATTATTCCAGTAGATTATATTCAATAAATAGTAGAAGTCCTGTGTACAATCCTGCCCATCAGAGTCACATGATTTTATCAGCTCTTTGATTGGTATTCGCAATATTATTGAATATATGAATTGACAAATGAAACTTCTTGGAGTTAGATTTCAAAATCTTTAAGCGTGTAGTTTTGCGTCAAACGCTGCTTTATATTCTGCATAGATGTTTCTCAGCCACAGAAAGGTAAGGAAGTATAAATGGATAATTTCAATTGTCTGTCATCATAGTTTAAGAATAGCCTGAAATTTGCTTAAGCATAAATTACATAGATAGATTCTAAATTAACAAGAATTGATTACATACTGTATATTGTCAACATACTTAATGAGACATTCGATGGGGTTCTTTTAAATATTGTGTATTCATTGCGCATATGAAGTACTTCATAAGTTTCACTTTTAAGTGAGAATTCAATTAATCAAGTTTCCGGAAAATATTCAAAAAGAATGCTTGATTAATATAACACCTGAGGGTTTGTGTTCAAACATTTTAGTTGATTTGAATTATATATAAATTGTTATTTATTATTACAAATAAGAATAAAAATATATATTGTACATATAAAACTTCATTGGATTGAGGCGCATGAAAATATATATTTTGAAGAATATTTGATTATAATATTTTACATGTAATCCCTTCTTTTACAAAACTTCAATACAGATTACAGGCACAGTAGAAAATTGTTACCTCAGAGCCGAAGGTCCAATCAAATTGAGGAGTGCTGGATTGAACTCGTACAATTAATTCCTCAGTCACCGGTCCGATTTTGAATGAGCCATCTTCAAGAATTACACTGTCCTGAAGATCAACCGAGAGTAATTTTGGTGACAAATATACTTCTGTAATAGCTTCTCTACTTAAAGAATAATCTAAAAAGATCGATATAGTATGATATCAACTAATACCATGAGAAGGATTTCGTGTCCAATTTTGGATGAACATGTTATGCTAGTGATGAAGGCATAATACTATTTACCTGGCAAACTTTGATGACTTAGGGTGAATGATACATCGATGCTACCGGGTTCTTGCAAAACATCATTGGTAGTTAGTGCTAAGCGATGTTGCTTAAATCCAATGGCTTTAAACTGAAGATCAATATCAGCAATGTTCTGTATAAAGAGTAGCTTCGAGGAGTTAGAGTTCGATCGACTGACTTTGATGACAGAATTGTCACCTTAAACAGAATATTAAATTCATGTTGAAATTCATATTGAAGTGTATTTAAATGTTTATAACGTATATATATTATATATATATATATATATATATATATATATAATAGTAAGTACTTATATATCAGGACGCGGACTAAAGAAGTGTGCATTTAGTTTTAGAGGCTGGATTTAACTTAACTTATAACTTAACCGATTGGTGGCGCTGCATAACACTCACTGAAATTGCATGTATTATCGTATCGTACCTTTTGTGCATGTAGTGATCATTTTTACCATGGATTTCTATAACACTACCAGGATGTGAACTGTGAAATACGCAATGACCAATTGTGGCTGAATGGCAAAAAAGTTAAATTTTCACAATTGCTAAAATAAATTGATATGTGTAACAGACACTATTACTTGATACATTATTATTGTAAAAATAAGAAGAAAATATTTATTCTACAAAGTTTTTGACAATTTTTTAATTTTTGACTTATTTTTGTTTTTAATGTACAAATTGAAATTTAGCTCCTTTGTGAAATTTTTCATAATACAATTGAAAAATCTGCGAACAATAAGTGAAAAAAAATCATTTACACAATTTTCACAAACACTAAAAGTCTTTAAAAATGTGGGTGCCATTGTATTACAAACTGCAATAAATAAACTGAACAAATTACTTGTATTTGAAATTCTTTTGCAAAAAAGTTGATCATCTTTTAGTTCATTCATAATGGATATGGCAAAAATAACAATATGGAAAAACCTGTTCAGCAATAAAATCAAAAGATTCTTTTTGTCTTTGATCAATGCAGAGCTCCATACAGGTTAGCAAATTATTTTGAATAGCGTTTAACTTAGTCTTTAGGCACTCTTCTTTGTTAACACTATAAACAAGATTTTCGGCAGACATGTTTTTCAAACTAGCTAAGATATTAAGAACTTGAGTTACTTTCGTAATATTTCGACCAGGTAATCCAAGATGATTAAACGATTCAAAATCAACAACTTTGTTCCTACACGTTGCTGAAAATAACAGCCGATTTTCAAACTGAAATACCTTCAACGCGCAAATCACACGAATCTCATTATTTAGTTCAAGCTTAACAAAGATAATACTTGAGTGTTGCTCAATAACGTTTAAAATTTGAAATTCTGACGGGATTCTTTCGTTGAGTAACTTTTCATATAAAGCATTAATGTTGTCAACACTATCTAAACTTAAGAAAGAGACATTGTCAGAGTCAATTCGAATATTTTCACGAAACAAACGATTATCAATAGATACATTAGTGGGTCGACTTCTTTCAAATTTTTTGAAATATATGGGATTTTCTGGAAATAAAGAGGGTATAGAATTTTCTCTTAGTAACCGATATTTTAACCCACCACGCTTGCGCTTCCTTGATGTTACTGAGTCGGTTCTTTCAATAACAAAATCTTCCGCAGNGAAAACTTGAAAATTAACATGGTGATCATGTGGAACAAGCTTGAAATTTAGTAATTTGATGGTTTTACGTCTTCACTAATTGATATATTCAATGACATATTTTGGTATTTTTATGTACATATTTTAGGACATACCTACGCATATTTATTGACATAAAAATCCTATACCTGATCATATTCAATGTGTAAATATCAAATATCAATGTTCTAAAATTCAATTTCAATGTAATTGACTCCTTTCTGAATGATTTTTTCCAAATCAGCTCGATATTTAGCCAATGCTTTGTCATTGTCCGACGAATGTTGGTTTGACCATGGATTTCTATAACACTACTAAATATTTAGAAAAGTAACCACTATCACTCAATAAGAGATCATAGCACACAAATAGCAAAGTTATATAAGTATATTTATATTATATAGCCAAAAAATATCAAGTAAATAGTTATTAAAGCAGTTATAATCATTTGTACATTTACGCAGTTTATTAAAAATATTTCATAAACTTGAGATTCTGGAAATTGATAAATTGAAATAAATTTCATGATTTTCAATGCATCTAATGAAACAAAATGCAGTAAATGTATAAGATGAAAACTTTGTCATCATTAAATATTCAAATAACATTAATTCTTGCTTTTAAAACATGTAATTGAAAAGCAAACCTTGAGTATTTTGTCGGAATAAAGTCCTTTCTGGATATTCTTCTCAACCATTCCTTTAATAATGCATCATTTTTAAGAGGAAAACNCAAGCCAATTTGCAAAATCAGTTAAATATCCAAGTTTCCAATCACTTGAGCTTCGAATCGCATCACAAAAAGCATCTCTTTTATGAACTCCTATGGTGAGAGTTTTTACATTAGTTTTTTTCCATACCTCATGAATAATTTGAAACAAAATGCAGTAAATGTATAAGATGAAAACTTGTCATAATTAAATTGTCAAATAACATTAATTCTTGCTTTTAAAACATGTAATTGAAAAGCAAACCTTGAGTATTTTGTCGGAATAAAGTCCTTTCTGGATATTCTTTTCACCCATTCTTTTAATAATGCATCATTTTTAAGAGGAAAACTGTGAAAACTAACTGCTTTATTGCAGCTAACTCCATCGTAGCCATTCCTGCAATTGAATGCAGCGCATTTATATACCATTGCACCCGCTATAGACTGTTTATGAGCGTGCACTAATTGAATGGAAATATGATTAATAGAATTACCCTCGCTTGCGGTTAGATTATCTCAGCCACAATTGGTCAATTACTTTAACGAATTATTTCGCAGTTCACATCCTGGTAGTGTTATAGAAATCCATGTTTTTACACAGACTGCCTGTAAAAATAGTTGTGTTGCAATGTTAATGAAAATGCTGTTTCGCAATACACGATGGAAGTCGTGACTCGACAAATGAAAAAAGTTACAATTTATTCATTTCCAAAGACAACTATTTTTCATTATTTATGATCAATTGTGCTTCGTATTTGAAATTGGCAAACTGCATCCTTAAAGATTTTATGAATAGAACAAATGAAGTCTTATCTACTAGTCAGGAATTCCAAAGAAACCAGAAAATGCGAAAACTTTTGTCACTATAACACATTTCTTATTATTTATTTAAAATGTTTTAAATTTGGCAAGCATTTTTTTTGTCTTATCAGCTTAATTTTGTAGTGCTGTTACTATTATGTCAGTAAATAAATTTTATCATATCAGCCTCTAAAACATTTTACAGATTTCATTAGTTCCGTTTCCTGATATATAAATACTATTGCGACGTCCTCCCCTATTATATATTATCTATAATATATATATATATATATATAT
>CABFPE010000315.1:195283-211255 GCA_900660155.1 Hofstenia miamia
ACTCGGCTCGGCTCGTTTAAATTTTGTGTAAGTTCGGTTCGGCTCGGCTCGCCACATAAAATCTTTGAAGGAAACCTAGTTTTAGCTTGGTAGTTTTTTTAAAAATATTGTGCTCAAAGAGGTTTTTACATAGCTCATCCTATATTTAATAAACATTTCTTAAATAAGATTATAGGAAAGGCATACTGACTGCACAACATAAGAAAAATCTCCATAATCAAATTATCAAGCAGAACTATCAACTTGCTTTGCCTAAAATAGGCTCGTTTTGGGCTCGTTGTATATTAAATACTGTGCTCAATTAATACAGATTTTAATGAAATAACCTGCTGAGGATTAAACGATGTTTTCAAATATTAATTAATTACTTTTGATGCCAAATTTAATTCAAATACGCATGTTTTGTTAAATAACGTGATCTGCTACTCCTAGATAAACACAAAAACCAATTTTAGCCTTTTATAGGTAATCTAACAAAAAGCGATTGATGGCTTTCAATAATTTTGTAGATCTGTTCGAAATCATGCTCAGAATTACAAGTAATTTTTCTACCATTCTAACAAAAGATATCACAATAATTTGTTCGAATGTACATTTTAGCGGTTATTAAGTTTAAATCTGGTTTTTCAGAAATGATAACTATCATTATTGGAATACACAAAGCGAAATAAGCCATTGGTATAAATAAACTAGATTGTTGTCAGTAAATAAGAACTGTGTGTAAGGGTGAATACCATTAATGTCTAATTTAAGTTCTTTGAAAAGCGCTTACATAGCATATTGGAAGAATGACGCATTGTATTCTGTATTAATAACAGTTTTACAGTAAGTAGTTATACTTGATATATTCTATTTTACTGAAATTGAGTTTATTAATATTTTAAATAGTTCTAAGAATTCAAAAATTGTTGGGGTGCAACATAGACTAATATGATTCAAATATAGTAGGGCTCTGCGAGTAGACTTTCGTTATTTCGAATTCAAATCCGAATATAAAGCAAAGCATTCCCGAATGCGATTCCGAATTCGATCACAAAATATATTGGGATTACACAAGTGAAGAATTCAATATATAAATGGATTGTACAGGCTTCACACAGCGAGTTGATTGCCAAAGTTTTTGAGTTAAACATTTTAGTCCCCCTATCAGAAATTTCTAAAACCAAAACTGCCAATTTTTGAATTCGATTCGGAATTCGAATCTCGAACACGGATTCAGATTCCAATTAGATTTCGAATATTCGCTCTAAAGTACACCAGGCTTGTCAACGAGCCGACATTTCCAAGCTCGGCTCGGCTCGGTTCGGCTCGTTTAAATTTTGTGTAAGTTCGNCATAAAATCTTTGAAGGAAACCTAGTTTTAGCTTGGTAGTTTTTTTAAAAATATTGTGCTCAAAGAGGTTTTTACATAGCTCATCCTATATTTAATAAACATTTCTTAAATAAGATTATAGGAAAGGCATACTGACTGCACAACATAAGAAAAATCTCCATAATCAAATTATCAAGCAGAACTATCAACTTGCTTTGCCTAAAATAGGCTCGTTTTGGGCTCGTTGTATATTAAATACTGTGCTCAAGCTCGGCTCATTAGAAGCTCGGCTCGTTGACAAGTCTGAAGTACACTGTATCAAGGAATACTGTTTATGGTTTATGATTCATTTGTAAATTATTTTTGTGGATTCCACAAAAAATCAAAATTTATCAAGCTCTTTTGAAGCTAAAATTGTAATAATAAAAATTGAAAATGTGTCTCTATGTTTTTTGTGTTTTAACTCAAATTTAATTTATCTTAAATCTTAAAATATTACGTAATCGCTTATATCATCGCATATACATATAAATATAACAAACGCTACATTTTTTCATTTAGAAATAGATAAAAACATAAATAGCATCATAGTCACACCAAATGCATTATTCCTCATTGATAGTTAACAACACTAAAACTTATTATTGCATTGAAACAACTATCTGCATTTTAGAAAAATACAGATATTTGTCAATTTTTAAATCTTACTGTGAAAGAAATATTTATATATTCATCAAAACGTTACATTTTTTCCCAATAATGTACGAATAATATACTTTTGACCCATAAAATTTGGTACCCCTAAGCTATATAGAATGTATATGTCTATGAAGTAAAAGACTCACATAAAATTTAATGAACTCATTTCATGAATTCTTATGCAGTTAGGATTAAGTATTACAAAGAATGTAATTACAACTATAGCGATAATTCCGTAACAAAGTATGCATGTTTAATATTTCTTATTGTTGATGAAAAAATTTAACAAAAATAGCAAAACCTCGCTACAATAATAATGTTATGTTTTTGTATGTACTATCGATGGCAATAAATAATTCTTTTAGTAAATTGTAGTTTTTATCTAATTGTTTTACGGCACACATAACTTCAAATAATGCATTGCATGCAAAATAATTTTCTGACACTTTTGTCATGCCATTTTAGTAAGGTACTTCAAATCCTGCAGAACTTTCATTTCAGCGTTGTCCTCAAAACAAAATGCTTATCAAAATAGTCTTGTTAAATAACAAAATCTGTAATTATGCAACACGCAATTATCATTATTTCTTTTAAACAGGATTAAAAAAACATCTATAAAATTTCTATTTTTTCTGGATATATTTAACATATCCTTGCCATAGAAGGCAATATTGTTCTATTTTTTCATAGAAATGAATTAGTTTTCTTTAAAATGCAATTCACTTTGTGTCTGAACTAATTACCCACAAGGGAAAGATTTGCAAAGCAAATTGCCAAAAATTTAGTTTATGAACAACTAACTAACCTAGATGATTAAATTTTCGCATGGTGAACACTAGACTTACGGTAAACAAATGATGATTATAAATTCTGAAGCATCGTAATTTCACTGTAAGCTGTGTTCCAATTAAGCTAAGTGCAGAACTCTGAAGCTAAATAAAAATCCTTAGTTTCAAGTGAATATATATATATATATATATATATATATATATACACCTAGTGATTCTCTTAAAAGTAGAGTGCTTCAAAAGCTATTAATATATATATATATATATATATATATATATATATATATATATATATATATATATATTAAAAATAATATATTAAAAATATGAAATACAGTATGATAACTTCAATAAACCTTTGAAATACAAAACACCATCCCCATTTGATTGAGTGTTTTTAGGTGATCACAGCAATGTGTTCTTGTTTAATTAATCCCTAACATATTGCACATTGCTAACATCATTTCCTCAATATTTTGCTGATAGTTGACTCTGCATAATGATTATTATAGGATTTTTCTAGTTTAACTTTAATCTTTTTGCATCCAATTCCTGCATTTGCATATGTTACAATTGCGCATCAAATATTAATAAGAATAGCAGATATCTTTACCTAAAAGCAATTTCTAAAAGCAATAATATATGGTACATAACCATTGGTTCTTACTCCTTGCCCAATAGTAATCAATACATAAGCGCTGCTTACTGTATACATTAATAGCTTTGAAAACGCTCCACTTTTAGTCACTTTTTAATCTCTAGGTATATATATATATATATATATATTAATTTTGAGACCAAAATGTAGTGAAAAAATTCTCTATGAAAAGCTACCGGTACAGATCGCATGAATTTGAAAGAATTTACGCATATAGAATTAAACTTTCAAGTTTCTATAATTAATACAATCACTTTATGCTTCTTTCAGTAATATATATATATATATAATATTCAAAATTTGTGCGAGTCAGTTGTCATCTTGTGATAAATAACATAAATAAATTTGGTATTTTTGTGATAAATTTCCACGTAATCTCGTGAAAGGGAAGATAATGGGAAAATGGTAAAATATTTGGATAAAACTGCACGTAAAATATGTAGACATGTAAAGAAAAGAACTGAAAATTTTGAAAAAAGACTTTTCGAAAAAGCTCATCTCAATAGAGTCTGATTCAATTTCATGAAGCTACAATTTATTAAAACCAAAATTTCAAAATTTGAGACGGAGTGTTTGTAAAAGGATATGTATACTAATCAAAAGCCAGCGTTTGCTGTGCCTTTTATGAGGTAGCTTTTCATTGTCATAGTACTCATTTTGGTCTCAAAAGCTGCCTAAAAAGTTACCACCGTTAGTAGCCTTTGTTGGTGAAAGCAGAGGAGCAACCCTCTCAAATGAAGTTCGGCTTTTGACTTCACTGAGCTGATCAGCGCTCTGATACTAGTGGCCGCCAAATGAATTAATGATTAAACCTGTCTTCATTGTTCACTTCTAAGGAATAAGGCTCACACAGACATGGTCAACTCAGTGTTCATTCTGTCAACTGGTAAGGTAACCCCAATATATACTAATATAACTTAAAACATGACTGAGGAAAATGAGCATTTCAAAATTAAGTTTTAATTACATGCAGAAAAAGGTGCATAAAGCTAAAAAAACTTCACAATTTCTAAATAATTCACCTAAAAAATTGGAAGATACAAAGACAAAGATTTACCTTACGTAGACTTTGTTTTAATATGTAAACATGTATATTTGATAGAGCCATTTCTAACTTAACAAGTGAACCACGCAGAACTTAAATGGGCTATGCACACAAGAGTTCTTAATTCACTCATTTTAGAAATGGAATTGATAACCGATCGGTTTCTTACAGTTTATTTTTCGACTATCAAATTTTGCAGTGGCTAGTGCACTATTGCACATTTGTACAAAATAAAGAAAGCTTAAAACGAAGATTTATTAATGTAAAATCAGTTTGGCTTTCAGGATAACATTGCAGAGTCGCAACTGTTTATTATTGAAAACGTATATAGTCTGAATTTGAGCTAAATATAATTTCAAAGGCAATTACAATAATATTTATAATTTTATCTATTTGACGCCATCTAGCGAAAATTGAAGTGTTTTAGCAATTGATACTGCATTGTCAAAAAAAGAATAAAAATTGTATTAGAAAGTAACCGAAAATGTAATACTTATTCTTCCAATAATAAAATTAGAACTCTAAATTGTCATTGATAAAATCATTTTCCATTTTAGGATTATAGTAATTTAATATTTCAACCATGATATACGTTCATTGATAAATAGTGGTGAATAACGAATTTTTAGCGACATTGTTGATAGACGTCTGCGCTGCTGACGCCCTAGACCAACACGAATGCAATGTTTCGGCTTATCGAATTATGAATCCTATAAATTCCTAACTTTAATGTATCAGAAAATTGCAGTAGGCATAGACAATCAGCATTTTCAGTAATCTGTATCGATTGGTTGGTTATGAATTCAGCCAGTTAAAATTGTATTTTCCAATAAATTATTTAAATTTGAGGTAAGTGTTCCTATTCCGCATATCTCAGTTGAAACTAGTTTACAGTCTTATAATAGTAAAGTTCACTTAATATGTAAATATATAGAACTGAATGGTATAAAATTCGCATGTTAACGTTTTTTGTGCAGCAACATCAATCAGATTTAAGCCGTTTTTGAATCCAGGTCAATTAATCTCAACACAAATGATTGAATGCATTTAAGAGAAAGCTAATTGCAAAGTATGAAAAAGTTTTTTTACACAAATGTTGTTGCCATTTTCTAACAAAATCATATTCATGAATTAGTTATATTACAACTTAAACTTTTATAAACTATGGGAAGATTCAACTAAAATTATTTTCAGCAAACGAAGTTTGGACTATTTACATCGCTTTTTAATTATTAAATTACTCGATGGATTTCTTTCTCATTGATAATTAAATTAGAAGATAAATTTGAATATAATACTATTTTTATTTTACTTTATCTTCAATGATATGCAAAATCTTCATTAATTTATTGTTCAGGCAAAACTAGAAAGGTCACTTCCTATTATTGTAAAATTTGTCAAGTTCTATACTTTTTTTATACAATGAAAACCGTTTACAGAAATAAAAATGGTTATATTTCTGATCAAGTATTTAAGGAGGACAGAAAATGTATTGCTTTAAGATCTTTTAGAGTGGGATTTCTTGGAAATATAATTTAGTTGCTGCAATAAATTTTTTCAGCTTTGATTTTCTAAGATTATGGAAGAATGTTTTTTACATAAGTAGTATGACTAACAAATAAGATTTCCACTTTCATATTGCTGATATTGTTGTAAGATGACTATGGTTCAGATTTTTTAACAAAAACTTTTTTCACAAATTCAAATAATCCAACACCTTCTTGAAAGTGATCTTTGTTCTGTTAAATTCAGACTATTGTACTGCCTGTAACCTATCTGAACCCAACAGCTGAAAAGGAAAATTATTTAGAAAAAACTGCAATTTAAATATACTAAATTTATAATAGAAGTGATGTAGAAGGTACTCGAAAATAATTTGCCTCTTAAATATCATGGCATGGGTCTCTCAGGAGTTCGTCCGAATCTTTGCTAGGTTTGCAGCATTTACTTGAAATTACACCGAGGCTAAGATTAATGACTGCTTGATTAATTTAACCTCCTGATGGGTTTGTTATGCAAAACGAAGGGAGGCTCAGTTAGACAATGATTTTAGTGAGCAATGAGGCATGAAAGCTAGAAATGCAGTTAAGATTATAGAGAAGAAATATTATATATTTTTATAAGTAGCAATTTTTTGTTTTTCCCAATATTGCTTCATTATATAAATACGAATAGTACTAAAAAATAATCATAAATTAGCATAACAATTTTTCAGAATTAATACGTGGGCTAGCATAGTATTTACATATTCTGTAGGAATTGCTCGGTGGGAATGGAATTAGCTGAGAGAGCTAGACAGTTAGGGCAGAAAGTTTCTCGAGAGCAGAAAGAGCATTCAACCGAAATGGAGATGTCGATTAGCTGTAAATAGTAAGGCAGGTAGACTGGAAAGGACTTCGGGGTATTCTGGAAACTATAGAAATATAGATATTAGAACTAATTGGTTTGTAGATGAAGAAAAATATACATAATATAGCAGAGGAAAAGTAGAAAGATAATACATGTATAGTCACAAGTCAATGCATGAAGAATGCTTGAGAAATACATGAAATTGGAATTTAGAAGAAAGCAATAAGTTGCATAGGAAAACGAGGATGATTAGAGAAGCGGAAGCGCTGATCATGCTTGTGCAGGAACATGAATGTGAATGATTTTTTTCTACCCCAATAAACGGGGAAAAGTCAATCAATTTGTTCATATAAGTCTTCATTGGTCATTAATATGAATGCTGTCTAGCAAGTTCAATAATAATAATAGAAATAATAATAAGAATAAGAATAATAATAATAATAATGATCCAATCAATAAATTACAACTGATTTATCCAATAAATATGACAAATTAACAGAAAATAATGAAGGGTTTGGAGATGTCCATCAGGAAATATACGTAAGCAATTTTCCATATTTACATAATGTCCAGCAGGGAGACGGCTTCTTAACATCTGATCATAACTTGTCGTAATAGGAAAAATATCATAGAAAATGTGTGTGTGTAATTTCATTATTAATAGGTACATATGCACTCATAATACCTGTATATTGAGCCCCCCTGAATACCGAGACAATTTTCCAGAGAAGCTAGTTGGGGTAACCACCACAAACTTTAATACCACAATAAAGTATTGGTTCAACCAACTGTTTTCATAACATAGCCAATTCATGCTTCGTGTACTTCATAGACTTGAGCTTTAGCATCAAGTTCTTCCTGTGATACTAAACATATATCCAAAATAAACTTAATATTACCTTGATTTCAGAACAATATATTGTATAGTCAACTATCTATATAATAAGAATACTTTCAATATTTGCTAATATTTAATGTAAGCTTGCCAACATTATATCTAAAAGTGTTTTTAGAAAGTGTGGAATTAAATTTTGCTTAATGCTCACTAGGTGTTTTATTGATTTCTCTGTTTTTAGTTCTGCAATTTCTGTACCATGTAATATAATCAAACATATACATACGTATATATATATATATATATATATATATANTTTATGCTGTAAGCACTCAAAAATGATATTAAGGAATTTTACCAGAAGGGTAAGCCAATTCTAAAGAAAAATGTATTTTTGAAAAATTATATCATTTAATGACGTAGGTAGACACATTGGAAGTTCTAATAACAATAAAAATTGCTGTTGAAAATATTCTTGATTTTTACTTTTCAAATTTATGATGGTAAAAATTTTCGCTCCTGTGTATGTAAAACTATTAAAGTAAATGCAGTGCAAAATATGTAGTAAAGACCCCGAGGTGCATCTGGCGTCGATAAAGTACATTATGGCATTATAATATTAAATAAACTGTACTATACTGTTTATTTATCGAGCTTTAGTTGTTTTATAATATAACAATTCATTGAATAATCGTTGGCAAAATTTTGTCATTCGTCATGTGATTGTATGCATTAGTATTATTGCTATATTAAAATAAATGCTCGTTTTGTCTCAGTAGTCCGCAAATAAATTGTTTATAGATTTATAATAATTTACATTACACATATGGTAGGGCTGCAATCTAGATCCTACTCAGTGCTTAAGATACATAAATAGCTTATTCCATATTCGTGTAGCAAGTATCTCTATTAATTAGATTGATGAAAATCAATTTTAGAAATTGTTTATCATGTAGTGTAACCATTGTGGATTATAAAATTTTATTTCCATCAATGCATGAAGTGAAATTTATTAAAAATTAAAAATTGAAAACATTGACATCACCTATGCTAGACTGTCATTTATGTTGCTTAGATTTATTTATGCATTAATGTGTGAAAAACCTACAATAAGGAAAAGAAAAATGCATTATATTGCATGCATAAGTAAAATTGTTATTTAGTACTTCGTAATTTATGTTTTGATGTTGTTCGTATTATAGTGGAGGAAATTTAATCGTCTATTTTATGCTTTTAAAATTCTGTTCATTCTACTATTAGTCCTATTCTAAAGATAGTAAGACAGACCTCAAGGTACTCCGCCCCCATCTATTTCAATAAGTGAAATTTAATTTAAGCTTAATGATCAATGTCAACTTTTGATAAATTTGAATTCACCTTTGAGATTTTGCTGCTATAAAATTGAATATACCTTAAATGTTGTCAAATTTTATATGCATTTCTTGAATTAAATTCCTTAAATGTTCTTACTAAGCATCCCGTCAAATATATTTTCAATGCAAGGTTTTGATTTGTAAAAATGCAATGCAATGCCCAAGCATTAATTAATAAATGTCCAATTCAAATAGTAAATAACCGATTACTGCAATGCTCCTATAATAACAAATTGTTATTTTATTGTAGATACGAGATCTAAGCACGGCCGGTATATTAAAATGCCAAAATTTTAATAAATAGAGTTGAGTAAATATAACTTGGTGTGAACAAGTCATTTTATGGCTTAGCGCAGTAATTTATCCATTATTTTCTTATTTGTGAAAATATCAGTTGACATTTTCAGTCCAACGTTTATGAAAACTAAACAAACAAACAACTATAAACAAGTTGTTGACAAGGTTGTCTCATTGGGCTTACATTTGTTTGAATTTGAAATAATTATGACAAAAGACATGAGGTTGTGTTATATAATTTAAATCCTCTTTATTTGTATTGTATTTTTTTTCAAATTTGAATGTTTACATTTCTGATTCTTTTGGAGGGTTTAAATAACGTATTGTAGTGCGTATAAAAGATTAGTGGCTTTATTTTCCATAGTATCAATAAAAAAAATTTTAAATTAATTATATTTTTTATTTTTATTTTGCGAGAATAAACATATTTTTAAATATATAGTGACGTTCAAAATTTGAAATAGAAGAATTACTTCCAAATGAAATAAAATAACATCATCCAGACCACATTGTAACAACAGCTTGGTTTACTATACAAATCATTAGCATTAGATATTGAATATCAAATCATCTAATGTTGCGTTGTTAGGAACTCAATTGATTAGTAATTATTCAATTACAAAAAAGTAGTTTATCATCTAAACTTTATGATTTCCGTTACAAAATGTGGAACCTCGACAGGTGCACTAAATCTGGATTTGATACTGGACACTAGCATTCAAAGCATTCAAACTCTATGAAAACTAGGATCTTTCTTCAGCCCACAGCTACCTTTATATTCTGAACTAACTTAGTAGAAAAAATTTTATGACACACGGAGTAGTGTCTTTTTAGTGTGAAAGGCCACCATTGAACATTGCAAAAAATGAGGCAAAAGTAAGCCGAAAGCGATGCAAAACCTCTGTTGAGTTAGCCAGATGTAGATTTAAAAGCCATAATACTATTTTCAAGGATTATTATACCACAAGGTGTTCTATTCAATGGATTAATGTAAGTCAGAATACTACCGAAAACACGATGTAATTTGGAGAAATACGGACCCACTCGAGTGATAGCGCGGTACTTTTGGATTGGAAAAAAATCTACTCCTAATGATTCAGTTGAGAATTATTTATAGCGATAAAACGCGCTTTTGACTATTGCAATTTTGTGAGCAATTTTGTACAAAAGCACTGAACTGATTGACAATAAGTTGTTAAAAGAACTGTTTATTAGTACAAATTACACCGCATTCAACTGTCAGAATGATCCGGATTATAGTTTGCAATCGGTAGAATATTCAATTAATTCCCATTACAAATTTGTTTGTCATTTTATGCAAATGAATTACAAGTGCTCATGAAATTTGACTGAAATACTATTTACAAGAATTTTGTATAAAGGAAATAGGTATAAAAAACGACATCTAATGCCAAGATTTAGTCATGCTACACCAGCAAGAGTCGAGTCACCTCGACCTAAGTTAATTTTCAAGACAGAGAATTTACCTTTGAAATTTGAATTATAATCAGTAAAACCTTAGTACTTGAATGTGACTAATATTAACCCTGCGCTTGGAATTTCATACTCTTAACGTTTTTGTGTACAGATTACAATATATGTTTTGTATTATTTTCAAGGTTATTACACAACTATTTAAAAATTTTTGTCACAAAACTTAGAAAAAATTTCGATTTGAGCAAAAATATCGTTTTTTTCATTAAATTAGGAGGGGAAGGGAAGGCGACGTCGGATAGGGCCTCGAAAATATCTGCCAAAAGCAATATCTGACTTCATCATTTCTAAGAAATTGGTCATTCTTAGAGGTGGTCTGCGAATACAGTGCAAAAATGACTTGTTTGAACATTGTAATTACTTTCTATATAACTTTCACTAAACAGTTATTCCAAAGATGCTTTACTGCAAGTTAAATGTGTATATCTATGCTACATAAGCAGGGATAAACGTTGATAAAAATTATCCATGGATCACTACAAAGCATATTTCAAAATTTATCAATTGATTTCCTGCTGGGGCAGCTCTGAGTGAGTACGGGTATGGTAGGTTGTGAAAATCCGGATCTGTTGCAACCATTGACAATTTGGTTTTATTGTTACTATTTGCTGTTCAATATTTACAAATAATTCAAAGGTATAGTTAAACGAGAATATCACAATTACTTTAGCCCACTTATTCGTCAGTAACATTAGGTTGAACATAGGCTTAACTAAATTTTAAGGTTACATTGCTTGCGACATTTTTGCTCTAGGAAACTCAACAAATATTTAATGCAATACGGAAAAATAATTCTATATAGTCTTTTCTGTTCAAATATTTACTCGTTAGTCCGATTGTTACACTTATATTATAGAATTGGCTATGAACTTTTTTGTAGTTATTTCATTTTATTCTCTTAGGCTTTACATAGAAAGATTTGAATTCCATAATGTTTACATCGACAAAATTTAATCTAATCAGCAATTGTTGAGCAACCTATAAGTATACGACCATTATTAGGCTGGCTAGAGCAGTTAGCTATCCAACATTATAGCAGAATTGTAAATAAGCTGGACCAATAAATGGTATAGATCGTGAGTCAGTGCTGACATTGAATATTTAAACACGGTAAACATAGTAACCTGTTAAAATTAGGCATTTTTGTTTCCAGTAAGACTGAAATATTTAGTCGAAATGAATCGCATCAGACGTGTATCACGAATAATATTTCAAATATTGCATCTTGACTACTATTCGATAATATCTAATTTTTACCAATTTCTTAAAAAGTCTACTTAGCTCTAATATATGTGCTATTGAGGTATTTTCAATTTTTTTAATATTCTAAATCTCATAAGAACAAATATAACTTTTTATATTAGGGAAAGCTCATATTAAAATGTGCAGATGTGTAGTACACAGAAGAAATCTGTCTTTGGAGCTGTGTAGAAAAATCCCATTTTCCGCACTACACAGCTCCGAAATATATCTTAGATTGCAGTGTTTTTAAAAACTCACAAAATTATTGTGTCATAATTGAGAAAGTATTCACTAAGTTTTTTATGAAGTGCTGTTGTTTTAAGCTGTATTTTCCAAGGTGTTTGCCTAGCCTTCCAGGGGAATTTATTCCCTTATCCCCCTCTAGACAGTGCTCACACCAGAAAAAAGCTAAATTTGGTAGGCATCCGGTATACATTTATATAATTGAAAAAAAGATGGCGAAATTGATTCATGAAGCATTGGATAATTTTGTTAAATCTCGTAAAAATAGCAATTTCATGCTATCAGTGATTTACAAACCAAACTTTCAGTAATTTTCTACTAACAATTCAGTTAAATAAACTTAATTATTGCACACTCCATTTATAATATAGCTGTCAAGCTGTGTCAATATTATTAAATTAGCTATTCACTGCATATCTCTTTGTAAATCGTGTAAGTTAAAGATAACTACATAACAGGTGATGCAAAGGCGATCAAACATTCCCCAAGAAAATTGTGTAAATTTTGAAAAATTTCTGACATATATTCGGACGAAGTTACTAACTGATAGACTATTAAATTTCAGCAGATAGACTTTTCGTCTTTTCCTAGCATGTTGATTTATGCATTTTGTCTTTTGAGAATGCTTCCAATTCAAAACAATTGCCAATTCATTTAATTTAATAATTTATTGATAACATTCTTTTAGAAATGTATAGCAAATTTTCTAGTTGCAAGCATTACATACAAAAGAGGCCTCTTATATTTCAAAATGTTACTGATGTAATTACAGAATTAGACTACATGTTTCGACATTCCACTCAATTATATTAATTTTTTTAACTATATATAAAAACATTACATACTGAAAAATTAGGTCTTTCGTATTTAAGAGTGCAAGTAGATGATATTTTTTCAGAAATATGGCATGGACCACTTTTAAGATATATAAAATATGAAATGTGAATTCGATTTGTCATCGTTTTGTATACTACTGCGTCATATAGATTAAAATCTTTTTTGCATTTATTTAAAACACAAAGTGAACATTGATTATTGGAAAATTCTATTAATCTGTTTTTGAATATATAAACTTGGAATATTTGTAAAAGTTTTTGCATGAAATAGTCAGTTGGACCAAATGGCTCAATCTATAACAATTTTAATGAATCATTTCTAAGCAGACATTTTGCTTTGTATGTAACAAATTTGTCTAAACAACTTACTGCCATTTTGCTGTACATAGAATATGACAACTGGGAAAATATTGCATACTTCCACATACACTTTAAATACATTAACAGTTAGGACTTTGTGTAGAGAGTCCAAAAGATTCATACTACAATATAGGAAATTGTCTATTCTGTAAAATGTAATATCTGTACTACAATTATCTTGCTTCAATTGAGTTCACTGAACAAACACATTCTTAAAATTTACCTCAAAACAGTTGAATGCGTTCAGTACAAAACCTAAGGCAAATATACCATTTATTGGTTTTCTGATTACTATGCTGATGAACTGTTGCGGAAAATTGCTAAGTAAATATAATGACACATTATTTGCTCCAATAAGCATGCAACTACAGCCGTTGTACTTATATCTAAATTTCAATTTGTTCAACTGAAAGTAAAACTGAGAAAAATACTAATAATAGTTTATTAATTTAGAGGCTAAAGTACCTGCTGTCGTTTGAAAAATTCATAGCCGACTAAATAAAGTTGTTTGCTCTTTTAAATCTCAGTTCGTGAACATTCAAGAGTGAAATGGTATTTTGAAGGATTTGAGAAGTAAAATTTGTTTAATTTCAAACTGCAATATTTCATATATAGCTTAATGACTAAATTATTCTTAAGAGAATTGTTTTTTCCAATTAATTTTCCCTATAGGCAACCAAATTTTTGCTATATGTAACTATAAAAGCAGCATTTTGCAAATATGATCAAAAATAATTAAAATATAGACTTTGGACATGGGCAATATCCTTAAAAATGGAATATTTGACAATTTTTGAGATATTTTGTCGGGTGAGATTTTGGGGACTCTTGTGGGGATTTGCGTGGCAGGAACTTTGATAGCCAGCCTCAGTAATTTTAAAAATGATCAAATCGCAAACCTTAGGAAATTGAGGTACTGAATATGATTTAGTTGAAAAATTTTAATATAATTTTATGTATATTAAGATAGTTTAAAATATGCATACAACCTTGTGCATAATAGTTCGGACTAGTTAATAATTCCAATTTTAAGCGATCATATAGCCCATATTTGCTAAAATTCGGTGAATTGTGGTTTCATGAAGAAAATGTCCATCTATCCACTCTACTTTACACTGGTTCGACGTCAAAGGCGGGCAAGCTCTGGAAAGTCGGGCTAAGTTTGCTTGAAAAGACCCAGTTGGTTTAGAAGAGTGCCCTGGTTTTGCTAAATGACGCAATTTGGACCGGTTCTTTTATAATGTGAAATAATTGAGGACACTGCTTTGATAATTGAAGAAATTCGAAAAATTTTTTTTTGTCGAATTTTTTCCAAGAATTTCGAAACTATAATTTTTCGTATTTCGAAGAAAATAGATTTACAACGAATTTTGCGGTGAATAATTTATATAATTGCTCAGCAATTGTCAGAAATGTTAAGCTTAGACCTAAATGCTAAAAATTAAATTCTGAAATTAAGCATTCACACTTTCAAAGTACCAGTAACAACGAAAAGAACAACGTTAATGTGAAAAGAATTAGGCCGAACTATTATGCTCAAGCCTATACTACTACTACTGCTACTAATACTAATACTACTACTACAATAGCTGAATTATAGTAATAGATTTCTGCATATAGGAGTTATAATCTATGTACAGCAATTTAAAACTTACCTTTCTTTAAATTAAAGCATCATATCCAATATTTATAGAAAATACGTACTTTATAATATGCGTTGTCCTAGAGATTAATACATAAAGTAGGAAAAGAATTTATTAAAAGTTTCCTAAAAAAATTGGAATTTATATATATGAACTATACTATTAATCTCTATGAAACAAAAGCTAAATATTAAATTAATCAGCTAAACTGCTTCCAATTTTATCCAACTAAACTCGAATGACAATTTAATTGAAGTGAAATAAAATACTCAAGGATATTTAAGAAATTTAATCTTCTTTAATTTAGTGAAATTAAATCACATTGAATACATCAATAACCGACTTTATAAAGTAGATGTCAAAAGGATATGACTTTGTTTAATGCATTGACTTTAATTTCAAAGCGAAGAATTCAATAGAGGTGTCTACACGATTGGATTTCTTTGCAAGTTTCTTTTTTATTGCGAGATTATAGAAGACAACTCTGTGGTTGAGCGGTTGGTCTTTATCTAATTGGAAACAATTAATTATTTTTATAAGACGGTGAGCCATTGGGGACTGGTAAGTGGTGAACAAACGAAGGGCTTTAAGCTATATATGCAAGTCTAATTATTCTGTGAAAATATTTCATCAGGCTTGCTGTTCTCTGCGTTTTTTCACAAAAAAACCAACACAAAACAGTAACAAAAGGCTGTTGTGTCACACGAGACAACAAAATAATAAACTATACCACACTTAAAATTTGGGTATATAAGGAAATGTATCCTTAAGACAGCAATCTAAAAAATAGAATTAACA
>CABFPE010000315.1:232518-266206 GCA_900660155.1 Hofstenia miamia
TATATATATATATATATATATATATATATATTGAAAATTGAGTAATTCAATTTGGACAAATTAAATATTGCAATAATCTTTGCTTTTAGTGTGCAAACATTTTTATATTTTCTATCATTATTTAATATATGAACTGTGCATATTTACAACATTTTACTCATTAATGTCTATTATTAAATAGTTTATATAATAAATATATTTGCTTCAAGTATATATATATACAGGGTGGCCCATAAGTTTGTATACAGTTAATACAAACATTTAAATAACAAGAAATAGTGAATTAAACACAGCATAAACAACAAAAAAACATAAAAAACAAACAGTATGTATTCAAAGATTAAGACAAATGTTCAAATTGCTTTCCTTCATTGGTAACGCATTTTTCAAGACGATGTTCAACACCACGACATACCTTGGAACACAGCTCTTTGTTTTCCGTGATACGATTGAATGAATCAGTTATGTATTGTTTCATTTCCGGAACAGATGTAGGCTTTCTGCCATAGACATCATCTTTGACAACACCCCATAGAAAGTAGTCCATCGGTGTGAGATCAGGCGATCTAGGAGGCCACTCAATCGAACTGTGTTTAATTCACTATTTCTTGTTATTTACATGTTTGTATTAACTGTATACAAACTTATGGGCCACCCTGTATATAAAGGCTTTCTAGAATGCTTAGAACCACATGGATCCCTCATTATGTTCATATTAAACAAATTGTGATTAAATTACACTAAATTATATTGTCTTCTGCTGTTACAATTTAGCACGTTTATAGGAATAAATACTTAATATATTAAATATTATCCCTATATGTTTTACGAATATTCATCTCTTAAGGGAAATATTGTGAAAATATTACAGTGAAATTTCATTAACTCAAAAAAAATTAGTGATGGAATTGAATTGACTTCGACGACTTGGAAGACTACCTGGCAAAGATTTTTCTTAGACATATCCACATATACATAACAGAACAATTGAAAGTACATTGCAATACTAATTTGAAAAGCTCTGTTGATTGGCATAGTGCAAAAGAGGTCTGTAGAAAAAATTCAAACCCCTATAAGTTTAAAATTCTTCTAAGAAATAAACTTTATGGGACATTTGCCACTCATTCTGCATATAAATTTTCTTAACGAGTTTCACTATTTTTACAAATTTAAATATATCTGGGAATTAATGTAAATTATTTTGCTATTCTAGCCATACATCTGTCAAAACAAATCTCAAGAGGTAAATATTTCTGCTTTCACCAATTTTAGTATTCAAGTTTTTGGCCTCATTTATTAATTCGTAAGCTAATAAATATACTACATTGTTGAATATATAATCTTAATGAGCTTATTGTGCTAAATATTTATTTAAAAACAAATTATATATATATATATATATATAGACTTGTCAAATAACTGAGCCGAACCGAGCCGAGTTTAAAAACCTGCATTGATATACGCCGAGCCCAAAACTAGTCTTATTTAGGCAAATCAAATTTATAGTTCTGCTTGTAAAATTTGATTATGCAGATTATTATTTTTTTTCGTTGAAAATACCTTTCTTATAATCCTATTTTAAAATGTATATTCAATAATAGCAAGAGCGATGTAAAAGATCCTGAAGGCGCAATATTTTTAGAAAGAATTTTCGAGTTGAGACGAGCTTAACTGAAGATCTAGCCGAGCTTAAAAATTTTGGATAGTTGAGAAGTCTGTATATATATATATATATATATATATATATATTATANAAATCAACTCAAAACCCTCAATAAGATAGAATAGTGGGATTGCATCCTGGTTTTTCATTTCACAATATATATATAAAAATATGTGTATATATATATATGTATATATATATATATATATATTATAGAATTGCTTTTTTCAAGATGAATTAAAGCCATTAGCATCATCTTAACATCTATTACTAATATTTATTCATAAAATTAGCGCATCCATTTGATTTTGATAAATATGGCTTTGTTACATAGTTTCTATCAAATTGACAATGTTTTCATTAAACTTTGCACTTGACCCAAGCTGAACTAATGCGAGTAGCAAAACTACGCAATAAGAGATCTCTTATTTACCACAGAAGAACTTCTAAACTTCCTCTGCAACTACTTTTCTTACACTAATACATCAATTTTGGACATTTGATCAATGGCCTCAGTCGTTGCCATCTGATGCAATCTCTCTACATCAAATCTGGTGCAAATTTGGCAGAAAAGTTATATAGATCAAACAAGTGGTAGATTAAAACAACCTCAAGTACCTAAGCCAAGATTACAAGGTTGGGGACAAAATAATGATTTGGGAAGTACAGTATCCAAGGCAAGGCGTACTTTAACACTGTATATTATATATCCTGATCAGAAACAATCATATTGCAACTGATTAACTGAACATTTTAGCTAGAGCGTGTCTTACCAACATTGAATGATATTTCATAGGGACAAAGCAGCACAGTACCATAAAGCCACCAAGCTCATGCACTGGTATACTGATAACGAAATCATGGACATGGACTGCCTTCCTGCAGCGTTAATCTGAACCACGTAGAATTTCTTCAAGTCTCTCCTTTGAAAAGCATGAGCTTCATATTTATTAATGTGGACAAACTTTATCAGTCAAGTGAGCACAAGTCTTAAACCAACTTTTGGGTCAATTCCTTACCGAAAAACTGCGGTCATCACAAATCCAGGTAGACACATGAAGCAATACATAACTTTTATCACAACTGTGTTCTCAGTACAGAAATTTTGTTTCATTATTATGTAGTGTATCTCACTAAACTGTTGGGCAACATTAGATTAAATTTAAAAAACTCTAGCTGTTGAGAAACATCAATTTATAAAATACTAAGTGCATATATATATATACATATAGATTGGTTTGTGAATTCTATAAAAATTAATTTATATTATTTTGATTATTCATAAGAATCAAATACAATTTAAAGTTAAGTTCTCTTTTGATGTTAATTACTAAGCGTAAAAATGTTTTTTTACTACATATATTGAAGTCATTATGTTAAATTCTAGAAATGAATTACCGGTTCAAATAATTCAGAAATTTAAAATTTAAATTCGTGGTTTCTGCGATAATCAGTTAAAATGTCAATTTCATAATTTATGGATATATCCTTGCGTGCTGCGTCACATAGGGTGGGGGCAATCTGAGTTAAGCTAGCTGTATTTGCTTGGCAATTTATGTATTGCTTGAAAAGCTTTCCAAAAATTATCAGAACTATATTCAATCAGCTCAAATATTTCTACTACTAGTACTACAACTATGCAGTAGAAAGGTGCACGATAATAAGAACAAAATAAATATAATAATAATAATGCTTATTTATAAATGAAAATGAATATAGTTCGTCTCTTATACACATCTCGAATTTTTAATGAGTTTTCAAAACTGCTCATAAACGTTTTAAATTGTCTTTTTCGCAGCCGAGTATGTATTTTTCTAATCTAAATTTGCCTGAATACGTCATGTGTCCGGAAAACATATATCAGGGGCTAAGTAGGGATTATACGCACCAATTTTTTGAATTCATTTTGACTCAAATATAGACGTCGACATTCAGTATGAATTAGTGATTCAGAAATGTGTTCATTGCATATTCTTTCAGCTCTATTTAATATAGCTTGGATTTTCTTATTTCTCTATCCATAAAGCTTAGTAAATAGTCCTTGTTTGACTTCAGTATAAAATGTTCCCATAACTTGCTTGCGATGGATTGGATTGCCAATGGTCTTAGATCTTTTTGCTCGATGTCATTCCCTTTGGCATTGGAACAAGGTTAAAGTGTTTCCACAATTTAGGAGTTTTGCATTGAATTATACAAATGTTCAGAGTGTTTGTCAATGAGTTAGCCAATATATGGGCGCAGTACTTATATATTTTACTGGGTATGTAACTAATAGTTACAAAAATTTAATGTTTTTGCTTTCACTGCATAACCACAAATGGAACCGTTGACATCCATTATTTTCACATGAATTTTCTAAGAATTCACTTAGAATATCATGCACTTTCTATTTCTTAATTTATGGATGTTCAAAAAAGTCAAGGTTCCACTTCTGAATTTGATGGTCTTCAATACGACTAATTCTATTGAAGTACCAATGATTAGCAAAATATTTCTTAGTTTTCTTTATTGCAAATAGTAAATTTTTAAATTTTTTACCGTTTTTAAATTCAACTGAAATGTTGTCTAAAATATTAATTATGTGACAATACATCTATTTATTGATAAATTCTGTTGTAAATTAAAACATTTTTGTATGTTAGATTGTATACCCATCGTAAAAATTTTCTTGAAATCCATATATGTGGAGTTTGCATGCCAAATAAGAGAGGCATAAAATATCCCTGGTACAATAATTGATTAAATTGATTTAAAATTAGTAGACACTAAACTTGAAGAAATTTTTTTTTAAATATAAATAATAACATATTTCATTTTTAAATTGTTTGAGAAGTATAAAATATTTTGTGATAATTACTAAAGTATATTTTTGCTTAATAAATAGCACCTGTTTAGAGGACATTTGCATTCCTTACTTTGAGTATTTTCGCCTAGACGGGTTGATTTTCAGTCCTTTTCTGTGCAATGTTTTCCTTAAGATAATTTTTATAAGTGCCAATGTTTATCCTGCAGCTGTTTAATGTTATCCGTGAGATATTTTGAAAAATCATCTTCAAATTCCAGGTCAGCCTTTGTTTTAACTTTCTTCCTACCAGAATAGACTAGTCTCGTTGTGATTTAAAATGCATATATATGTGCTAACACAATAATAGAGATTACTGCAATACATGCTAAGATTGACTTGCCAACTTTCTGTTAAATTTAACGAAATTGTGCTCATCAATTTAAAACTTGTATTTGTCATTGAAGATATTTGAAACAGCTTCAATTGAGTTTAAAAGGCCTTGTGCAATGGCTTTCGTTAACGAATTTTACTCAGCAGCAAGAAATATATTGAAAAATTTGATGATGTAAATCTATCAATGAACTAAATATGAAAATACCCTTACAATAAATTAAAATTTACATATAGCAATTATGATTCACTGGATTTCTAAATATTAATATTATGTTAACAAAATCAATCAATAAATGGAGATTTTATACAAAAAGAGATATTTAGTTACGTTACCCTAATTTGTTTTCAGATCACGCAAGGCATTTTTAACACTATTGAATTAAGAATTACAAAAGTACTTGAAGTACTAAAGTATTTTATGAAATTATGTAAATTTCCCAAACTTATTATCAAACAAGCAAATAATAAGGGACTAAACAAGTGGTGCATTTTAAGGCATTTTAAAAGTTAAATTTGTAACTCCAAAACAATTATATAATTCTTCAAAGAAAAACATCAAAACATCAAAGAAATGTTGAAGTATTCTAAGGTAATAAGCAAAATACAAGTTTGTGTAAAGAATTAATTTTGAAAAACTGGTCTGAAGTAATAAAAA
The DNA here is from genome assembly GCA_900660155.1 of Hofstenia miamia. Lineage (NCBI taxonomy): Eukaryota > Metazoa > Xenacoelomorpha > Acoela > Hofsteniidae > Hofstenia > Hofstenia miamia. Next base: position 238,015 of record CABFPE010000315.1, read on the forward strand.
TGGTTTTCATGAATTAAATAGATATCAAACTATATGCAAAAAATGTAATTACTTAGCTGAAAAATCCAATTTTAAGATGAGACTACCCATTAATCAGTGGGGTACGCAAGGAAGGACATGTAGAATGTCCCACGTCCGATTTTCAAAATTGATATTGCTTGGTTCATTCAAAAAATTTTGAGAAAAATATTTTAAAAAATTTAAAAACCAATGTCATTAAATGCATGTCTAGCGTCTATTTTCAAAAAATTTTGTGGGGATACGCGCCGCATTTGGTTATTCATTTGATCATGATTAAGATGTTCCCCGTCAGAAAATCCTGTCATTCATAGTACATTCTTCATCATAATCATTTTTGATTATGCAGATTTTAGATAGAAACAATGTTTGCAGTCATGCAAAACCATATGTAAATATTTCATGCTAATTCAACAAACAGAAATATATCATCGAATTTTTTGGAGTAAGTGCACGTTTTGCAGAAATTTCTTGTTCAATAAAAATTTTTATTGCCTTAAATGTATGTATATATATATATATATATATAAAAATCAATTAATTTGGTTCTTATAATTGACCCTTGTAGATACACTTATTGTACATATTTATTTTTTTAAAAAACTCCCTGATTTATAATTCAGCTTCACAAATATCGAAATGACTGAATTAGCTTTAAAATGAGCACGCATTGCCAAATATGATATTTCATTTGTTCAAATAATGGCCTACTTTACTATTTGAACTCATTATGATGGGAATAGCTAATTCCCCTTGGATGTATATTTATGCAATTGGAACATTTCAGATTGAATTTTAAACTATTTATGGAAATGGCTGGTTGTTCAGGTGCATGTAATAACGTAGCTGTCAATATTCTGACAGTAAAGTATATCAAAATTGAATAAAATTCCAATTAACAGGGATGATTACAAATGTGTATCATCTTATCTTTTGAGCAATTTTATATGAATGTGACTAAAATTCTTGATGTAGAACTTCTAAGGTATGCATTTCATACAATCTTGAAGAATTTCAGTTAGTTAACTTACCCTCAAGTTCGATAGCCATGGTGAATTTAGAATTGAACGTTGTTAGTAAATTTTCAAATCTTGAATATATATATATATATATATGCAAATTTCAAAATGATTACTTTCATTAAACTAGTCAAATGCATTGATATTTGAAAGCATCCAAAAAGAATAATGAAAATGCTATCATATATATATATAAATATATATATGAATAATTATATATTTTCTTATGTATGAGCATCAAGATCATTTTAAGAAAACTTTGAAGGTTACCCAGGACTGTATATATGCTCTTTGTAGCAAACACAATGTAACTATTTTGTATTCAGTGCTTGCTTTCATACGTATATATATATATATATATATATATATATATATATATATATATATATATTTGTATATTAAAGTTTTCGAAAAATTTAAATGCTAAAACTGTCGCATGGCTTCGGATGAACATTTTCAAGGTGAATTCGATTATGTATTAAATTTTGGTCTAACATTAAAAAAAGTTTATAATTTTTAAAGATCATACCGTAAACAACCCTTTCTTTTTGATATTTTTAAATTTTTCACTACATATTACAAAATCAACGCGCTGTATGACTACAAATTTTCAAAGTTTACAATAAATGATCAAGTGTTTTGCATAATCCAAGTTTGAACAATTGACACAGCATATTTGTAAGCAGAGTCATAGCAGGGCGCATGCGTTGAGGCGGTGTGTCTCAAACCGCAAAGGATAATAGATGGTATATACACCTTATTAATAGTCAATACACACGCAATAAATAGAAGTAAACACTAGTGGAAAAATTTTTAGAGTGGGCAAAAGGTAAGAAAATAAATAATTTGCCAATGAGCTTCGAAATGTATGATTGTAACTATCAAATCTTTAGGATAATACGTAATCGAATATTTAAGGAGAAATTTTGGTTATCACGCCACTCATGATTTCGTCCCATCTTACGAAGTTGTATTATGCTAAATGTGACTGAATGTTCATAAGGACAGTCTGTCCAGTCTCCCAACGAATTTGAAAACTTCGAAATGCTTTAAATTCTGTGCTCAAGTTGTCTCTTTTGAATCGAAAATTGGTGTTAATGTTCACTGTAGTACTGACTTCCACAACCAAAGTTTATTGATATCATCAAATTATCATTGGCGTACTTCACTAGCTGATATAGCGCAAGAGTTTGTTTCTGATTTTCTAAAAACCTATATTGAATATATAAACTTAGACTACGTGATTTGAAAAAACTTCTTGAAGACAGAGGTATTGATTACCCAAGTGAACCAAAATGCTGTGAAAGTATTTAATGCCCAAGTCCAAGGTACAATTAAGAAAAGGTTAGAAAATCACCATGTTTGAATTATGTGTTATGAAGCAACTGTAAATAATCAACGTTTATAACATGCTTTAAAAGACCTTCCTGCATGAGTGCATTGGTTAGGGCTCTGCAGGTTTATTAAGAATGTGAATTCCGCTGTGGTTTGCCAAAATGTGGGTGACTTTCGTGGGAGAAACGTTTTTCATTTTGCATCGGATGGCGCGCCATACTGGATTAAGACTGGATGAATCCTAAACACCACAACATCCACTTAGTTCGCAATTATTCTAAAAGGTTTCTTGCCTTATATCCATCTGTTGAAGACAACATTTCAGAAGTCAAGTATGCGAAACTGCAAAAAATAAAATACAAAGAATGAATTTTTGAAAATGTGCTGTCAATTCTACCTCATCCCAGTATTACCTGTTGGAGAACTTTATTGGAAGCTGCAATGTGCTACTCCCAGCAATTAAAAGCTGTGAAGGTCATTGCAAGAAAGTGGATTGCTTGTGAAGCTCGTAATTGAATCGATTTGCTTTCATTTTTTGTGAATCATTTAGGTAAGGCAATTAGTTTTGGCCATTTTGATAACCAACATATTTAGAGGCATTTGATTTCCCTGATTATCACATGAATCACCTCAATTTAGGCGATCCTACTACAATTCACAAAGAACCAAAATGGCTGACGGCTGACACTAATCTAATTCTCACAAGCAATTCTGAAGTTGCGCTTGCATTCATTTGCCAGTTGCAAAAGTGTGTGGCATCAACATTTGCAGTAGAACAGTCACTCGATAAATTCAAGAAATTGCTTTCAGCAGAAAACATAGAAGCTTACATTTGTTTATATTTTAATGCTGGCATTACTTAAGCACTTAAGTTATACAGTTTCTAATATATTATTTATATTTGTAAGCAGCAGGTAAGTGGCAAATATTCGAATAATTGGCAAAATATAATGTGCATTCAAATGAAATATAAAAGCAGTTTTGGTTGTCCTATATAATATATATAAACAAGTTTAACTTAACGATTAAAAAATTGCATTTTATTTCTAATGTTTCAGTGTAAGTAATAAAGTGAAGATAAAAAATGGGATTTTTGAAAGAAACAGCAATATTCTAATCAGTTTTAACGAATGTATTGCAAAGCTCATCAGAAAATGAGTGACAGTTTGCATTTTAGAAAAAAAATGAAATTTTTCGAACAGTTTCATATATATATATATAAAAACTTTCAAATTCCTCCCATACCTAGTCCTCAGATCATAAATTGATGTAAGATCAATATATATATATATATATATATATATATATCACCAAATAGTATTTTGTTTAGATCCTAGTTAAGGACCTAGAAGAAGGTTTTGGAATGAATATGCAAAAATATTTTTTGTGCTACAGAGACACATTTTGCTGATATCGTTTTTGAACATTGTGATGTTCTGGAAAATTTTAACCCATTTTTTGGCCAAAATACGTCAAGGTCAAGATCATGTCATGTCACGTTTAAAATAATTAGCTAACTATCACATAGGCAAACTTTTAAAGCAATAATTATTAAGTGACTTGATTATGGTGGGAGTCCAACGTTAATGAACTCCATAAACGATGCCTAGATCGCATAAACTTGTAAAATATTAAAACGGTTTTTATCAAATATTCCAATTGTGGGTGCATAATATTTATCCTTCTATTGTTCTCTATTGGAAGATGTATTTTTAAAAACCTGAATTTTAGCAAAATTAATAGCTGTATGTTCATTTCCTTGATTTTTTATCAATAAAATTTCTGTTCAGATTGACACTGGAAGTGACGCTTAAAAGTGCAAGTCAAGTGTTGTTCACTCTTAACGACTGTCTGTATCTTATTTTGATGCAATTGTAAACTTGGTCGCTGTGGTTAATATAAACTTATTTGTTATGTAATAGCAGCAAAAATTGTTTCATAACGTTCATGCTTAACAAGGAAATACAAGAACACAGAAATATTTGAACTAATTTGACATTAAATATGCATTCAAATGATCGAGTTGAAAAGAAGACTGTTAAATAAAATATAATTACCTTCCTCGAAATATTTGTGAAAGTATACAACTCGAAATAGGAATTGTAAGGAAATAGAACAGATCGCACACTTCAAAATGTTTTACATTTTCGAAGTAAATTTATTCAACATAAATAATAAATAAACGATCATTTGTATTGTCACAATTAAACAAAATTTTCTCAGTGGCGTTTAGCAAAAAAGAAATTTATTGCTACAAAAATCAAAATTACTCTTTAAACTATTTAACAAAAATAAATAAAATTAAGCAATTATATATTTTAGGACTATGTTTTCATTTATTTGTAGTACCAAGCAAAGTTTGTGATTGCAAATTTTTTTTTCAAAATGTTAAAAATTATATTCAAATTTTATATGAATACTCAGATTATTCCATAATGTGCAACAGCTTAGAGTAAACGAATTCTGGTGATTTATCTTACTAATTCATTTTAATATATTGGTCCAGAAATTGATATTGAATAGCATAAAAATTATATGGAATATAGAATCCTGCGATTCATGCATTAATTGATGCCTATCAACGGACCCGAGTCGACCCATATAAGTTTGTTAGCATTTGACCAAACCTGACCAGAGCAGATCCTATCCAAATAAAATTGATAACAATATTACCCAATTTGTTCAAGTCTTAACTTAAAAGATTTCTCAGAGGTAATTGAAAACAATTCCGAATAAATAATAAATTTTTATTAAACTTTGATTTTGAGAAACATGATAATCTGGTTCTTTGTTTTTTATGGCGAGGCCTAGAAAACTGCAATGAGGCTCACCTTCGAATGATAAATGCCTAATAACAAAATTTATTGCTATTGCAGGAAATATAGACTATGCATTTTCAATTATTGCCTACTGACCCAGGCCTACACAATAATATTATGCGCACCTTGCTATTGCTCCATAGCACTCAAGCAAAAATTAGCATCATTTTCATTAGTCAGAATTCAAAGGTGCATGTCAATTTTAAATATTATTAAAATTATTAAAATGTACGTTTCTGCTAAAATAAGTATGACCCATAATTATTATTTAAAATGTACCTATCCCGAATTATTTTATGTAACCAAGGTTTCAGCTTTTCCCGACTGATTAACAACTCTGCTTATAAGTACAGTTAACCGATCTCAAATATCAATTATAAAGTTTGCAAGTGAAGACTAATTGTGAGAATGATTTTTAACTACCAAAGAAAAAATAAATATTCTTACTTGTTGCCATTTCCATTGTTTATCATAACTTCTAAATATTTTACAGAATTATTTTGTTGGATTTCATCATCGAGGATTATAATTTGAATTCTTTCCATAAGATTGTAGGCTATTTAGAGAAAAGATAATAAATTGTGTCTTATCGGCATTTATTTTCTAGTTTAGGCTCGGGCTTAAATGCACTTAGGCTTAGAATTTAGGTACCATTTCGATTTAAAAATCAAATTAATTGCAATCTGATGCCTAGCGCAAGTTCAAAGTTATAGTATGTCGCTATGTGCCTACCAAAACTTTCAAAAAGCGTACATAGCGACATATGAGAAAAAATCAGTGAAATTCTGTTGAAAAAAATGCTGTGTAACTACGGATGTTTATGAATTGCTGTATTTATTAAAACTCTAAATATTTCTGTGCAACATACTAATGGTTTGCAATTTGAGACTGACTTAACAATTACATTGTTAGAGAAAAAACTAAATGGAGGCTGAAATTTTTATTAAAGTTTATATATATTCTGAAGCAGCAATCATTTATTGAAACCACTGCGGGTGCGATAATTTCTAGCTGGAGAAGTTAGCGATATATATATATATATATATATATATATATATATATATATATCAATCCAGACAATTTTAGAATAATTTTAATATCATACAAATCAAAAATATCTGATGCCATACTAATTAAAGATCATTAAAAATCAATGCTACTAAATAGGCAGAAGAATATAAGATCACTGTATCTGTATTAATTAATTATTGTAGTATATTGTAAAATCTGCATCAACTTCCCACCGCAAATTTTTATATTTCTGAAGTTGACTAAATTATATTAGAAAACATTAAGCAATGTGCTCTATTCCAATTAATATAAATCTTAGCAAAATATGCTTTAAATATATATATATATATATATATATATATATATGAAGAGCAAATTAAAATATGAAGCTAATGGAGTGCGACTTTCATGCGGACTTCTGCCCAGATGATGCACTTTTATCTAAATATCAGATGTTGCAAGTTATTGAAGCTAAATTATAAACTTAATGAATCGTGCTCTACTTCAATCTGGTGCTTTGATGAAACACATGACTTAATTGTTAATCCACGTGTTATTCTATTGGTTGAAACTTTGCAATTACCTGGCCTCAGTTGCTATTGGAGAAATAGAACTTGTTTGGAATAAGCAATAGAAAAGTTTCTTTTGTCATAACCTTTATAATTATAATAGCTTGAACTTGCATATAATATAATTTACTACATTTCAAGATGTAACGTTAAATGCATTTTTATGCAGTGCATTGGTATAATTGAACTTAAACAAACGCTTAAAAAATAATTATACATGCTTGGTATTCTATTTTGTGAAGTTAATTGATTCATATATTATGTTTATAACCCAAACTGCAATAATATTTATAGTCCGAGATGTTATTCTTAACTTAGTGTAGTCAACTAGAGATATCACATCCAAAATGCAAGATTTTTGCATATCAATTAAAAAAATCAATTGTCGTGTAATTTTGCATTTATAGGTATGGTTACTACTAATACTACTACCTTTTAAGGCTTTTTATTAAAAAGCTTATGTATAAACTACAAATTCATTATAAGACAATGTTACATTATTAATCCAATGAAATGTGGCAACAGAAATTTTAGAAAACACGAAAAATCTGAGAACATTATTTACGAGTACTGTCTTGTTTAAGAAAATGTTTTAATAAATCTTTTGGGTTGAATGGTATTTCTACATTCTAGAGGTATCTTATTAAATAATTTAGATGCATGTACAAACAATGAGTTGAAGGCATTTTAATTTTTAAGGTGATGGATTTTTAGAAATTTTTGTGGTCGTCTATTAAATTTTGTTTACTATTAATGTGCTTTGAAAATGTTAGTTTTTCCAAAGAATATGTCAAGGAGATAAAGGTATGCCAAATACATTATATATTTTGTTGGTTTCATCACATGAAATTTTTTGTAAAATTTAGTTAAGTGAGTGTATCTGGGTACTTCAGCAACTTTTTTGATGGCCCAGTTGCTCATTTTATTAATCTTGTTCTATAAATACTGACCAATTGCAATCAAAGCGCCATAACTTGTAATACCACAAATATGTGAACAGGTATCATTTATGAGAAGATATTTAGGTAAGCAACCTCTTAGCAATGAAAGCATTCAGTTGAAACCTTCAAGTCATCGAACCATATTTTTCAAAAACCGTTTAAATCCATTGCTTTGATAGGAATTTTCGAAGAAATCCCATAGAATATCATAAACTATTTTTTTGCTTAGCTTTGGATTATCAAAGAAGTCAAAATTTTACTTCAGAATTAGATAGTTAACAATAACGCTAATTCTATTAAAGTACCAGTGATCGGCAGAATTCTTCTTTGTTTTCTTCATAACAAATAGTAAATTTTTTTATTTTCGACTGTATTTAAATTCAAATGAAAGGTAGTCTAAAATATTGATTAAATCACATTTACTATATCGATAAAATTGATAAACATCCTTTAGCTGATGATATCACGAAACTGGTAAAAGTTTGTAGTAAATTAACTTTTTTCTGAAATCTTTCAGGTTTATCTATATCTGTGGAGCTTACATACTAAATAGGAGAAGCATGGAATAAACTTGGTATGATAATTGACGTAAATAACTTGAATTTAATTTTAATTTAAACATTCGACTAAAAGAGTATATTTCGTTCAACTTCAGCATTGTCAATTTACAAAAGTTTCCATCTAAATATGCATTATTTAATTAAAAAATATTATGATGTAATTAAACGTTGATTAAAGGAATTTGTGCTGATCTTTGATGTTAAGACTTGGTTGCATTGATCGTACCTATATACTTTCTATTACTTTTAAAAGTTCGGGTATGGTTGACGTAGTTTCGTGCTCTTTAATTCCTCTGCTTAGTTGTCTGCCACTATATCCAATATAGTCCTCACCACAGATGCAATTGATTTTATAGATTTGGATTTATTGGACATCACATCTTTGTAATTGATGTTAGTTTTAGGTTTCACTAAGCTTTCGCACTGTATAATCAAACTTTACATTTTCTTTTATATAGTTTATTCTTCGTATTTTAATTACCACATCTGTTGTGTGCTTACCTCTACATGTATTCCAAATTATTCGAATGTTTTCCTGTTTTGTTCAATATTTCATCCATTGTTTCTTTAATAAATTTGTTAATAAAATTACTTGGATATTCGTTCGTCAGATTCAACTTTAATTTGATTATTTCTAGGTTTATGATGTCATAAGAACTTTGAGTCAAATATATCTCTTTTGGTCTCATGCTTTTATTAAAATTACTAAAGACAGTTAACAACAATAAATTTAAATTTAGTAGATGATGGTAAATTTAAAAGTTATTCAAAAGTAAGAAAGTATTATCCTAGCCAAAGCATATACTAAGTCCACAAATAACATAAATCAAATAACTCATTGGTCAGATCCACCCATTTATCGCTGATTAAGATAAGTTGAGGCTGAGAGCCTTAAAATGAATCGAGCAAAGCATTTAGAAAATGTTCGCAATGACATCCATCTCGCATTTCGAAATTAATGATTTTAATCTCACTGATTTACACATGGTACCATGTACCAGTGGTCCACTGGTGGCGAAAAAATGCCAATAGTGGCAATTGCAACCACCCATAGCCACCAATGGACCACGGATGGTAAATTTTGTGGCAGCAGTACATTGTTCAACAACAACAACCTGAAACAATTGATTTTTGATCCATGAATATTTTATCGATGTGAGGTTACAAATTGAACAAAATTTAGACAACATACTAAATGTATTTTTTATAATAGTAAATGTTGCCTCTTATTAGTAGAAAACCCTGTAAAAATGATCTATTTTGTTTTCTCAATCAATTTGAGACTAATCCTGTTGTGTCAACCTTGCTTTTCGTCATAGATTCGAGGAAACTTTGCGGACAATTATTCGAAGAAATTTATTTTGTTGACAGATGTTCTTGCATTACAAACGAATAATAAAATCAAATTAATACTAAAAATATAATTCGTTAAGAATTACACCAAATCTTAATAAATTTTCTCTATGCTGCTATCTCTATATAAATGTGCATCTGAAACTGCTTTCCTGATATAATTATAAAATTTATATGTTTGTATTGCATATGTTGCATATAACTTTAATTTCAAACATATAAATCATTATCTAAAAAATTTAAGTGTGATAAAGGAAGCGGCAGGCAGTTGTGCCGACTGTTTTCAGTTGTAATTGGAGAAAATGATTTTTATCAATACCAATTATCACAATTAAGGTAAGTAATAGAATATTGATTATTATTGCTGTTCATAATATTAAATCAATTATTACATAACTCATATAGTTGAATTGTTCAACAAGAAAAAACTTACCCAAAATACAGAATTTTACATTATTTAAATGACGAAAATGATCAGTAATTAGTTTAATGTTTAGAATTTATAAAAAAAGGAAATTTAAAAGAATTGGAAACTTATAAATATGTTGTGTAAGCATAAATAGTTTTTCTTCATTTGTTCAAATAAATTCCAATGGGCAAGCAGCGTTTACCTTGCTTACCCTTAATGCACGCCTCTGATGCATGTCTATATAATAATCAACATAACTATTGAGATAAGCGTTTTGTGTACATATATTTGACTCCGTACCAGTTATGANCTATATAAATGTGCATCTGAAACTGCTTTCCTGATATAATTATAAAATTTATATGTTTGTATTGCATATGTTGCATATAACTTTAATTTCAAACATATAAATCATTATCTAAAAAATTTAAGTGTGATAAAGGAAGCGGCAGGCAGTTGTGCCGACTGTTTTCAGTTGTAATTGGAGAAAATGATTTTTATCAATACCAATTATCACAATTAAGGTAAGTAATAGAATATTGATTATTATTGCTGTTCATAATATTAAATCAATTATTACATAACTCATATAGTTGAATTGTTCAACAAGAAAAAACTTACCCAAAATACAGAATTTTACATTATTTAAATGACGAAAATGATCAGTAATTAGTTTAATGTTTAGAATTTATAAAAAAAGGAAATTTAAAAGAATTGGAAACTTATAAATATGTTGTGTAAGCATAAATAGTTTTTCTTCATTTGTTCAAATAAATTTCAATGGGCAAGCGGCGCTTACCCTTAATGCACGCCTCTGCTTTCGCGCATTGTCTTCTTGTAACTTGGGAAAATGTCATAAAACACCGTTTACATTTCACTGGCTAACAGCGCATTTCTGTTTAAAATTCAATCGAACTCAGCATAGTTCCGAACACGGCCTAATCAAAATATTCAATACCCGAACAAGATCGGCCTCGGAAATGTAGCCTTTGATTCGCAGTATATAATTGCTTGAATCTCTTTACAGTCAAATCTAGTGGTGACTAACATTAGTAATTTTTGGCTAAATCAATCCAGGGCCTTCTAAATATACATGTATATTTAGAAGGCCCTGATCAATCTAAGCTTTGATCCCGATCCAACCCGACCCCGATGTCATTCTCAAGTCAGCATATACCATTTTAAACATGCCTTCTCTTTGAAGTTCAATTTCAAAGCTTACACTTCTATAGTTATTTTATTAAATAGTTACTTTCATTAGTTGTCCAACAAATTCAACAGCCCTTTTTATTCAATTACTGCAAATTATTGGTAATAAAAATGGAAAATATTATTTTACCCTCAAATAACTATTTCCATAGATGTGGTAAAAAACTAATTTTTTGATTTTCTAAGAAAAATTCAGGGAGAAAATTTAACAAAAAGCTCAACATAATTGGCAAGTGCTTATTGCATATGGAGAATCAACCTTTTAGTAATTTAGCTGAATTGAGTGGTTACAGCATGGCTATTGAATCCAGCTGGCTTAATTAAGTTTTAATAGACATTGTTCAATATCATGATATAAAAACACTTCTACCGTTGTCCACTTAGAATTAATATTAAGTTAGTGACTGATGTGGTGTGAAATAAATTATGCCTGAGGTCATGACCTTTTTTCTATTGTGGAAAAAATTGCATGAGAATCAGTAGTTACAAATTTGAAAATTTTCAAACAGATTTTAATAAAGATTATTTATTTCAAAAAGATTTTTTCTATTCCTACACAAATCACGGAAATCTGATTAAATATGTTGATTGAAACTATTTAAGATTTTTAAGACCTAGAGGAATAGGCTAGACTAATTTTCCAAATTTTTAATCCTTTCATTAATTACTACACTTATCTAAACTCAATATGCTTGATGCCAAAGTGTGCATCTTACCAAAACCAGTTTTTTTGGGTTGCTTTGATGTCCATATAATGTACAGCAATGGAAATTAATTGGTAAATTCATGGGTTTTTAAGATGGCAACATTTTAATAGGACTACCAATTGCTTAGCAATTCAATTTAATCAAAAAATTGATATAAATCTCCCTTTAAATGTCAGAAAATTTATTTTAAAATTTTTCAAATGCAATAGCTACTCATTAAAAAATATTTGATTTCGTTCATTAAACTTTAATAAGACTATACCATATATGGCTACAAATTTGAAAAATTCATTGGTTTTTTATCTTCCTAAAAAATATATATCAAAAAACTAACTTGTGTAAATTCCAAGTTGCTGTCAAGAAAAATGCTTAGGTTAAAATTTTTTGATGTAGACTACCATACGTTTTAAAATTAGATTTTCAAGGAAAAAGCAAAGATAACCTGCTAGTGTATTAATTTAACAACACTGATTAGTAAATATTTACAAACAGGTTGACAATAGTGGTACACTATTTAGTCGATAAGATTTGTCATTCTAATATTTTATAGCAGTGGACAGATGTATTGACGCTTAGGTTCTATTGTATATGTCATAAACTACTATATAACAGTGTTAAAGAAGTTCATTTATATGCATACTACAGATGTTTCGTTAACTATATTAATATTATTAAATATCTATTTTGGTTACTTTACAAATGAATGTGTACATTGTTACCATAATACGTTATAGTACTAACATTTCAAGTTGGCGATCATATTGGATAATATCATTTTGTAATGAACGAAATGCCTTAAAACATTGACATTTTGACATTAAAATAGTTAACATAGTTATTCAGTAAACCTTAACACCTATTTTTTGTAATTATTCAATTTATATAGTCAAAGCAATGCAAAAATAGGCAATATATAAAATAAAATAATTATATTTTGATTTCTAGCATTAATTAATGATTTGTATGCAAGCTATAAATTATATGCACATAAGTCTAAAACATAACTGCAAGAAGCTGAGAGAAAAAATAGAGGTTTATAAAAGAATAAATTACGAGCTCATTGAAATAAGTGTTTGTGTAACTATATAAGTTCAGTAGGTGGTTCATTAAATATATTGCATTTTTGTGTACTAATTCAATAGTTGATGCAGATCTTGTCTTTGGACATGTTTGTTATTCTTCATTTTCACTTCCCTGTGAAACATCATGGAATCAGAAGAGAACGCTTTCAAAAGTTTCATCAAGCATTTCTAGGTTTTAAACATCGTGCCTTTTTTATCTCTAAGCTTGCTAAATATAATGAATCAAATTTCAATCTAACAATCGTGTACGCATATTAATGATTTGCTGCTGGAGTTTTTTTGATTGGTTGCAGTCGGCCGCTAATTTTTATTTTCTACGGTAGCTGGCCGCAATATTAAAAGCCCCAATCGGCCTTGGCAGCAAGTATTGAAGCCGTTCCCGTCCTCAAAATTTTAATTATATATAATATTAATCACATCTCTCCTAATTTATCTTGCCTTACAATTATCTTTATTAAATCACGTTATTCATTGCAAAAACCCTGTTTCATTCAGTGCTAAAAATCTTGACTTGAAAATTGAAGTCGTGGCCGGAAGGATTAAGGTTGGCTAAATCGCAGACTAATGCATATATGGATAAATTCATATTCAGTCTCAATTCTCTATTAAGAGACCAAATCATTTAAGAACGTGATATCCAGTGAGATTTATCGGAATAACTTTTCCACGTGAAATCAAAGTTAGGAAGAACTCTAGAGATGGCGACGAAGTCGCAAGGGTCCAAATCCAGGAAACAGTTCTAAATTTTGCTGGGTCAGATAGCGACATGATTTTATGTAGTTCAATAAAAAGGCATGCAAATAATTTTTTTCATTACATAAAAATAAATGGAATTCTAAACTTTATCAAAATTTAGATTTTAAAACTCATATTGGTATTTCTCCAATTATATTCGTTTTTTGTTATCAATATTTCAACTCGGCTCCTGTTTGAAATTTAAGATAAATGAATAGCCAAAAACATTTCTTTATGGAAAACCAAGAACTGAAAAGGGAGGAAAAGTCGTTTAAAAGTTCAAAGAATCGAAAATAAGATAATGGTTAACATCTGCAAAAACAAGAAAAGTTAATTAAAAGTCAACACCATAAACTTTAAATTAAGTTTTATAATTAAAAACCAGACTAAACTGTATCCACCAAGTGCAGACAGTGCAAACTGATATTTCGAATTGCCTACCATATGGCTAATTCTATTTTTGGGTATCTGTTAGCCCAGACAGGTTATGTCACCAAAAACCTTTGCATATGCACTTTTTAAAATTTATTTTGATGTAAAAAATAAATATTTTAAAAAACAATAAAAAGTACAGCAAGGATTGTCATTTTGAATTAAAGGATATTAACAGTAAAACAAATTGTTATTTGATTTGAAACGTATGTTAGATACTTAGATTGTCATTCAGTACACACGATTGGCAAATATTTTACTGGACAACAACGTTATTCAAACAGCAAAACTACTTTAAAAAACTTATAGTTGATTATGGTTGATACTGAATCAAGACAACGTTAAACAAGTAGATTGATCAGATAACAATAATTACAATTTACTTTGTCACATCCACTGCAAAGCCTACTAAAAGGTTTCGAGTGCAAGAGTAAATATTAATCTCTTTGATAACTGACAGAAGTACATCTTAGACATGTGTTCAGTCTCGATTGGCGGATAGCCAAATGAAATCATATTATCTTATGTGTATACTTAATTCTGTTTCAATATATATATATATATATNTATCTGGGAATTAATGTAAATTATTTTGCTATTCTAGCCATACATCTGTCAAAACAAATCTCAAGAGGTAAATATTTCTGCTTTCACCAATTTTAGTATTCAAGTTTTTGGCCTCATTTATTAATTCGTAAGCTAATAAATATACTACATTGTTGAATATATAATCTTAATGAGCTTATTGTGCTAAATATTTATTTAAAAACAAATTATATATATATATATATATATAGACTTGTCAAATAACTGAGCCGAACCGAGCCGAGTTTAAAAACCTGCATTGATATACGCCGAGCCCAAAACTAGTCTTATTTAGGCAAATCAAATTTATAGTTCTGCTTGTAAAATTTGATTATGCAGATTATTATTTTTTTTCGTTGAAAATACCTTTCTTATAATCCTATTTTAAAATGTATATTCAATAATAGCAAGAGCGATGTAAAAGATCCTGAAGGCGCAATATTTTTAGAAAGAATTTTCGAGTTGAGACGAGCTTAACTGAAGATCTAGCCGAGCTTAAAAATTTTGGATAGTTGAGAAGTCTGTATATATATATATATATATATATCATTTTGTCACATAACAGCTTAAAGATTCAATTATATAAACTTTAGATATTAACACACTAATTATTCTGTTCTCAAAATTGCTATCCATCAGAACTGGATTTACTAAATAGAAAAATTTCAAAGAAGTTGCATTCGCCATGCTTAAAAATTTTAAATATAGACTATAATGAATTAAGAGGATTTAAGATTTTACCGATTTCCATCGAATTTCATTTATTGAACTTAATACTTTTAAATAAATACAACATTGATCTATATGATTGCATGCAACATATTTTAAAGAAAGCCGGTTTTAGAACATATGAAAAATCAATGCTACAATCTCTAAAAATGATTAAAGCTATATCATCATCGAATTTAGTAAAATTCATCCTAAACAATAGTAACATCGACGAATCTGCAAGACCAAGCTATTTCAAATTTAAAATATATAAGTTTTTTTGGTAATAACTTTAAGTCTAAAAGATAGTTCTTAGTTCCTATCCTGTGACTGCAGTAAATGTCGTGCATCTAAATCACTTTATATAAAATACCATGGTGTAATATTCATATATATTTTAAAGTAACATTCAACATTGAAAAACTCAAATTTGGCCATTTCACTGGATAAATTTTCTTTAAATTTTTAGTAGTTTTGTACCATTTAAAATAGTAATAGAAGTCATTTAGTATTATATATATAAATTTATATATATATATAATATATATAGTATATATATATATAAATATAAATATATATATGTATATATATATACATATATATATACATATATGAATCTATTTGAATTTTATACCTTATAATTTCTTTTAAATGCCATTTGAAAGATAACCTTGCTAAGTGGTACATCAATAAATTCTGTTACCTTTATAAATATTCAATAAATGATTTCTTGAAGAAAGTTTCCTTTGATTCATTAATGTCTCACCTTACAGATTGGCATTTGTCAACCAGAAGAATTTAAATAAATTAATTGAATTTGTATTCAGTATTTGTAGCCTAAAGTAATTTTTGAAATAAACTCATCAATTTTCTTGATTTGTCTAGACACTAGGTGTTTTATGAAGAAGAACATAAAGCAATTCAAACTTTTTCAGTTATTTCAAAATTGGAAATTCATATTTTGTAAAGTACATAAATACTGATTGATGCTAATTAATTACATCTATTGTACATATTTCACTGCTAAGAAGTAGCTTTTGTATAAAAAATTTACTATGTTACTTCAAAAGTCATCATTATATTTCAATATTAAGGAGTCAAAATTTAATATAAAAAATATAGTTAATGCCTTATTGATGATGATTATTATCATCTATCTTCACAAATTAGGGTTGACCTTCACTCTCGGGTGTCTAATAATCCTGCTTTTACCTCTGGTTGTACAAACTATAAATGGGATTATTTCTACTTTCATCAAATTTCAAAATCTCTATTTTTCTCTCAGCCTGTCAATCATATGTTCTCATTTCCTTGATTCATTATCACTACATATTTAGAACGCACGGTGAGATGTAGAAGAGGAATTGATTTAATTATCAGGTGAAACAAATAATCCTGTTTTACATAGTATGAATCATAACTATGAATCCAATTGAGATAATTTAAGTGTAATTATTATATATTATATAGGAAGAATTTGAATTTTTGGGCATCTTTATGAGCCTACATTTTTTTCAAATTATAAAGATTAAAAACAAATGCTTAATAAGTATTTTAGATTGGATTCCAAACACGAATATAAGAAAATCATTTATTTTTTACTGCTAAATTCAATAATCTGACACTTTATCTCCTTTAAAATGTCACACTCTAAGTGACACTGGAGAATGTTTATTTTTTGACAGAAATGTCTTGTAAGGCAAATTTGGATAGCTTTTACAGATATGGTTTATGTCTATCTCAAGGGCTGATATAGAGGCAGGGCCGAGGGGGTGGGCCCTCTCTAAAATAAGAAAAATTCATTAGAATTGTACCATAAAAATAACAAAAGAAAATCTTTAATACCATCAAATGTTGTGAATAGGAACAATTTTTTAAGTTTTTCTCAAATATCTGTAAAATGTATTTCATTTACCCTCTACACTATAATGTGCCCAATGGAGCCTGAAATTTCATTTATATAAACATAAGAACATTTAATTTTCAGAAATTGTTTTAAAATTTAAATGTATTTAAATTTACACTTTCAGAGTGGGTGAATAGGAACACACGTGTGATTTCTGTTTGGTATTTTAATTTAAGCATAATATGATAAATTATTTTAGTTTTAAAAAATGCAAATAAAATTAGATGAGGATAGCTACGACTACGATTAATTTATACACAAAAGAACAATGTAATATATTAAGCATAGCATGAGTAATAATCACATAAAATATTCTCATCTCTACCAATTCTATTTCTTAACACTGTTACTACTTACTCCCCTTTGATGATACTCCATGGGGTTGGTAATTTTTTTTTATTAATTTCAACACAATGCACCTACTCCAAAAATCCAAAAACAAATTTGTGTGCCATGTCAAAAATCTGCACAACTTTTTTTAATTTTAGAAATAATTGATTTTAGCAAGAGCTATACATTTTTGAATTGGTTGATTTTCTTTAATTTTATTAACATATTTAACAATATTGATTGAAAATGGCTCTTTGCACACATTCATATCATTAGGTGAAAATTTTGCAATTTACTTTATCTTATACCATTGGTATTTTTTGTAGTGATAATGCCAAAATCTCCTAGAAACACAACATGCCATTATTAAAGCGTAATTTGAAATTTGGAAATCTAGTGCTTAGTCTTGAAAAATTGCACGAATTCTTTGTTTCCATGGTCACTAGATGGTGGTGAAGTACCTACATAGTGATGAATTTTAAAAATCGAAAATTCAATAGTTTTTGCCAAATCTAGGACCTAATTAATCACTTAACATTTTATTCTACATTGGGCCTCCTCTAAAAAAATTCTCTGTATCCGCCCCTGGTCTATCTAGACAGAAATAGCTTTATCTAAGCACACACATATATATATATCTATATATATATAACTTAATAAAAAATAGCTTTATCACATTTTAAAATTAGTTTAGCCAAGCCTAAAATGCAAACTGCAAGTCTGCGGAACGTTTATTTTAAATATTTAATGAATTGTTTACTTTTCTGGGAATTATTTCTAATTTCCTTTTAATAGCGAGATTCTGCTTGGCATTAAGTCTCAGACGTCTGCTATTGTAAGTCAATTATCAATCTGCTCCTCCCTTAATAACACAGGAGCCTACTTTTGTTTTTGCGAAAAGCATATTTATCTCATATTTGCAGCGCCATCTAGCATTAAACGGCGGATTTTTAAATGTGTTATCTTGAGAAAAAATTATCAGAGTGTAACAAGTAAATATAAATTCTTCCAGGCATCATTTTTTGTTTCTTTCTAGCATATTTAGGCTTGGTCAAATGATAGTTAGCACTTAGAGTGAAAAATTAAAATTAAAGATGTTTTTTTTTATATTCACATATTTATATGTTACTAAGACTTTAATTCTAGTAAAATTAATGCAATATTGGAGAGTGATAGTAAAAATTAGTAAAAAGCAGAGTCTATGCCTGGTAAAAGGACCATTGAAATTCCGTTCCCATGTAGAACCAATTAGTTTCTTAGATATAATATAAAATTTATCATATACGTATTTTATAGAGGAACAATAAATTATGATGTAAAAGTGATGTTAACTTTTTGAAATTCCGTTACCGACTAGTTTTGTGCTCACAGATAAAAGAAAAATGAATTTCTCGAGAAAAATTCTTTCTCATTGATGAACCTACTAAGAAGTCACACATGACACATTTCTCAAAAAATTCTGTATCATTGATGAACCTACTAAGGAGTCACACATGACACATTTCTCAAAAAAAATCTTTCTCATTGATGAACATACTAAGGAGTCACACATGACACATTTCTCAAAAAAATTCTTTCTTATTGATGAACCTACTAAGGAGTCACACATGATACTATTCAATAAAAAAATTAATCAACATCCGTTTTAACAACTAAAATGAAATTCCATTACTGCTTGAACATTCCCACTTATAAATAATTCCGTTGATGTTAAAACTTTAATTTTCATTATCAAATAAGTACTACAGCATTAAAGGATTACAGACTTCAAATGAATGAAATTTGAGAATCTGCACTACGTAGTTGTGACGGGTTTACTTGTGTGTTGAGGCATTTGGTATTTTACTCAATTTGGCAAACCCAATTCTATTTTTTCAAATACGGGCGTTTTTCGAGAATTATTAAAAAAATATCATAATTTCAGTCATTAGAAAATAAAGTAACATTAAACTAATAGTTCACAATGCAACTAAAAATTCATTGAATATTTAAGTGCTTGATAAAATAATTTTTTGACGAAGGGGGACATCATTGTTATTCCCTAATGCGAGGCGAAAATTTTTGAAAGATATTGAGAAAATAGACCCAAAAAAATTCATTTCACGATCCTAGATTTTAAATTTTTCAATTTTTTACGAAAAATTTTTTGATTTATCCAGTCAAAATTCAATTTGGAAACCTGACGGGGGGAGGAACATTCCGCCATGTCCCCCCTGGGTACGCCACTGGCGTTGACTTTGTCTTTTGTAAATTTTTCTTTAAAATAAGTCTGTTTTTTTCTGACTTTATTTATAGTTTCAGAAGTATTCCTTATGAATTGAAGGAATTTCACATACTCGTTCCCTTCATATACACATTTTATATCTGTTGTTAAGTAAAGTGACTCCTATGAATACTTATCCAGGCTTTGTCAACTCCGAAGGCATAAATAATCCTAACTTTTTTCGCTACCTATCACTTAGAATGATGGTGTTAAATTTATCAGCATAATGATGACGTAGGGAAAGGATTGTTTTAGTATCGTTCAAAGTTTCATAAAAATGCATCTGTAGAAAAAAATTTATTAAGGGGAAGAGTTGAATCAAACCTGTCGTGAGTTCACCAGACAAAAGTGTCCTCTGACAAATAGTGTTAGAACTTATAAATATTTATACCCACAGTACACCAGAGTTGGAATATGGACGGTTCAACATAGGCCTTGCCCAAATTAGCCTAGGTCAAATTCAAAATCTCAATAGTTGAGCCCAATCCCGGCCTGGCCCAAATTATTTGTATTTTACGCCACGGATAGTGTCTTGTACGTCATAAAGACCCGTAAGCGCCACACTATGAATTTGATTGGATAATTTCAATAAAATTTTGATAAATTTGTGCATATTCAATTTATTCCATCAACACTGCTGATTCAATTGTGCTCAAATTCAAATTGCATTGTTAACCTTAGCTCAATAAACGTGTCAACATGTCACATTTCATAAAGCCTTCCTACCACCTCAACCAATTTAGTAATATAAGGCTTGCCACATCTAATTAATACCAATTGTTATCTCTGGATGCAGTCGCCCTTTTAATATTTAGAGAACATATCATTTCTTATATATTCAACTATTGAATTACCTGCCAAATTACATCAACTGACATCAGCACAAAGTGAGAGAGATTTCAAAACACTCTTTTCTTGTAAGTAGTAAAGAAAAGCAGGGTAGTATATATGCAGCTTTCTCAAAATGATCAGTTTTCAATAACTTTTTACACTTTTCTATTGATTTTGATATAAAAAAAGGCGTTTTTTAGAAATTCTGGATTTGGCAGCAAGAAAGTAAAAAAAACTACAATATTTAAAGATTTAATTCTCTCTTTAACCAAATTGTGATTAACTTTATTCATTCTTGATATTTTTATATAGACCTCTAGAGGTTTTCTAAAAAATGCAAAAAATTGCTCGAAAACATATTGGTACATAGTTAAAATGGGGGTATAATTGAATAATTATTTATACGGGTAGTGGCCGTAGTTTTTTTGACCAATGGCTGCCAAATCCAGAATTTCTAAAAAACGCCTTTTTTCTTATCAAAATCAATAGAAAAGTGTAAAAAGTTATTGAAAACTGATCATTTTGAGAAAGCTGCATATATACTACCCTGCTTTTCTTTACTACTCTTGTAGTAGACTAAATTAGAAGAAGTATTGCACGAGTCAACAATGCAGGGCTGATTAAGCTTGAAGAAAATGTTATTAGCATTTGCAAAATTTAAGTTTTCAAGTGAATTTTTTTAATATATGAAATTCCAATAAAAACATTAAGCCCAAGCCTGGCCCGGCAAAAATTGCCATGACAAAGATCCAACTCAAGCACAGCCCGACCCAAAATTAACCCCATCGCAATTCTAACTCTGTAATACATTCATTAAAATAAAGGAGTGATATTCTATAGCTAGTACGGGACCTCCTTCATTCCATTAAGTTATTTGCTTCAAAACTTAAATTTCCATAAGGCTATTTTCGATAATGTAGTCAGAGTGATAACAACCTCTTAACTTGTCAGTAAATAAGTACTTGATGTCTAGAGGGCAAATAGTACCTTAGTGCAAAAACAATGGCAAGTAGCTAGTTTGACTTTAGCAGGCCACATAACTGGACATGGGTAAGAGGTAATTTATTTGAATGACCTCTAATATATACACTCTATACGCCAAAGACAACTATATTTTGATGACATAATGATTCGTGAACTGTTACTTAAAAAGTAGTAAAAATCTTATTTGATTAGCAATTTCTTAAAAAATTTAACTAGTGTTGTTTTATTTAATCAATGGGAAATTGAGTGATAAATTCTATAGCTGCATCTGAAGGTGAAGAAAAATTACAGTTTGCATTCACAATACAAGTAGGTAAAATTTCTGACATGTAAATTTTAGGTTGAATTGAGAATGTGGTGTTCTAGGAAATTTATGATTTGCATATTATTTTGAAAATTTAGATCTCGAAATACAATAGTAACTGAAGAAAAATCCGTACACATTTCCCATACTGCTAACATACCAGAGAGTACGATTGTTTTTAGCATTACCGCCATCCTATGCAGTGAGGTTTAGGTAATAATTTCTATTGACTCTAAGGCTCCAGTTCAGTTTCATTACCTGCCCCACTAATTATTCTGGGCCCACTATCATATGTGTTCCCATGCATTACTTCCACTTTCCAGAAGATCAGAAAAATTATATGACTCCCAATTCCCACTGCAATATTTAGTCCCAGATTCCAGGCCTATGTGATTAGATGGTCCCATCAAACTCTACGACATGCAGGTCGAATTACTTTAATTGATTATTACATTTACTTCACAGAAATTCAACAAACACTTTTCAAAATTATAGACGCTTTTTGCAAAACAGCATGAAGCCATTCATTGTTTTCAACATTAAAAATCTTAAATCAAATATTTCATTAATTAATAGAACACTTAAAAAATCAGTGATAAAACCAATATTAAAATCTTTAACCCTTATCAAGAAGTTATCTGATTATTCTCTGGAAGCCATTTGATTAAAGAGGCTCCACTGGATCACCGATGCTTTTTAAATTTGAAGGTAGATCTTACAGGGTGTTACATACAAAGTTGCAAGGATAAACTGGAATAAAATTTTCGAACTTTTAAGTGTAATTTACAAGTTAATTCGTTAATTTTCGAGAGTTAATTCGCGTCTGTGAGATTTTATTCTTAGTTAAGTAGTTTTTTAATTGCATAATCACAATTACAGGGTGTTTTTTTACAAAACTATTGAATAGGCAAGTCTTATTTTATGAGTGAAAATACGTGAGTTTGTATTTGAACTTTTTTAAAAAAAGTCTAGAAATTGAAATTGCTACACTTGGTAAACTTCTGTATCATATGATGGTCAGGACAAAAACTCATTCCCCATTCACTTTATCTAGATTTGGAACTTTTGTATCGTTTCTTACAATGCTTAGACTCGTAAGAAGTGGTAGAACTGTGCTCCACTTGGTAAATATGCACATCAATAGCACCTGCGTACACCTTTGAATCAACAAACAAGGAGTAATTCAATATTTAATATTCCAAATTAGACTTATCAATTTCTAAAAGTCATGCATTACTTCAAGTGATTTTTCCCTACTGCTTATATATATATATATAAGCAATATCTAACGTCATTTTTCAAAAGTTCCCTTATATGTAGTGCTTGTCACTAGTTGGTAAGAAGAAAATAGTTTTTTCAGCAAGCCTCTATTTTTTATGTTTAAATATTTCATATTTTAAATAGCGCATACACAAAAATTTTTTCTGTAAATTATGTTTAAANTGATCCAGTGGTGAGTGCTACGACAGTACGGAAGCTCCTATTGTGAAACACAAGCAATAATATGCATCTGTATCCGTGTTCATGGCGTGGGACACTCACGTTCATTGCTTATAATGAAGAAAGTTAACCAAGAGAGAGAGACACTTGGCAACATTGAAAGCAAAGCGGTTTATGAGTTACCACCACACCAAATATTCCAAAAAGTCAATTCTATGACACAAGATTAGTAAAAAAATTTCGAGAGCTTTTGGTTGGTCACAAATACTTATTTGTAGCTATTTTGTTTGAACCTGTACTTTGCCATAAAATTTTTATTGTGTTTAATACTCACCATATTGCTCATAGTTTATCTCAGCTTTAATATAACTAAAGCAAAAGTTAAACTTATACTGGCGCTGGGTATATGGGTTTTTTTTCGTTTTGTACCCAGCGCCAGTTTCGAGCAAAAACCAATGTACCCAGCGCCAGGTGACCATGTGAGGTATAAAAAAAAATACCATAATTTTTTTGATAGATCTGTTAATAAGGACCCCATATGAGATTATGTACAAAAAATTGGGCCCGTAAATATTTCCTGAAAAATACCCAGCACCAATATATATATAGTATTGATCTTCACATAATGCCAACTAACAATCTCAGGAGCAATTTACAAAACCAAAAGGAAGAAAATTGCATTTAAATCCAAAGAATTAACGTGATGGAATTTGTTTTTATTGAAATCTAATTAACTTTAAATCGCTCACTATTTTTATTCGTAATTGAATTATTCTTCCCAATTGCCAAAACAGAATTACACTATCAAGATCTTATTTCTTTTATTTATGCAATATTGTCACAATATTTAAGGAACCACATAAGTTTTATTTTTAGGTGAAGGCTCAGTTTTTGCATTGTGCATTTCTCAATTTCCTCCTAATTTTTGAAGAGTTCTTAGTATTCAACTTATGTCCCTGTGAATGGTTGTCCTAAGACCTTTCTACAATAAATAGGAATTGTGTAGGAAAATTCGAGTCCTGGGTCAAGAATTAATTATGATCACAGTTTTTTTGTATGTCTAGATACTGGCGTCACAGAAAAAATGAAAGAAATATATTAAGCTCCCTCTATACTGATGATGGGATTCAATGGGATTTCTTAAAGTTTTAAATGCCAATATTTCTGAAATGTTTGTGTATATTGTACATTCATTCGCAAAAGTTTTGAGTTTGCTAAAACTTCTCGTTGAACTGGATTATCATATAAATTTTCCAAACCATGCATAGTAATGGAATGGAAATGACGGAAAATGGTGACCCTTACGAAATGCATAGACTGAAAACTAATTTTCATAAAAAATTAAGAGAAATTTTGAATTCAAAATTCAAATATTTTAGCACAAATAATTTGAATAGAATGATATATTCATACTTTTTCTAGAAACTGTATAAATTCAAAATGTATTTTCAAAACTATAGTAAAAATATCAGCACCTATAATAGCTAGGAATTTCGTAATTGGAGAGTCTTATAAGTATTGGAATAGCAGTAACATAAAAATTCCTTTGTGGTTAAGCAAAACTTAACTATTGCCTTTATACAATATTTATCACAACTAAATGGGAGGTTCTGATGAATATTGTATTTATGAAATGGTAAAACTTAAGTCAATTATCATTTCCAAAACTAAGAATAAAGTCCGCACTAATTCAGAAAATTTACTGTGGCAGACGTCCCACCTACTAAATACAAACCGGTAATAGAATTATTTAATTTCTTTCTATTCTCCTTTAACATAAAATATTAGAATTATTTTGAAAAAATAGTTTGAATTTTATACATTTTTTATACCTATGACGTCAATCTCTAAGCAAATTTCAATTCAAATGCTTTTGGTAGTGTTTATTTAAAATTAGTGTTTAATAAAGAACACATTCGAGACTAATTTTTTGAACAAATTGATATTATTTTTTAAGGAAGTAAAATTGATATTTTGTTGCTTAATTCTTTGATTTTCACTTAAAATTTTATTAATAATTTATTTCAATAATTTTATTGTACATTTGCTTAAGAATTGTAACTGACAATGGCTTCTTCGATGGCGCCATACCACTCTTTGATTAAATCACTATTCTTTACGCAAAATATTTTCTAAACAAATTTAAGTGTTAAGTTTATCAAGACAAAAATACCTGGAAGTTAATTAATTTCAATATAAAGAAAAAATGGAAAGTGGATATTTGAAATTTACATTATAAACAATGAAAATAAATTAATTTTGCAATAAATTATAGTTTGTGTAAAAAATATGTCTTCATAGTTGTTCAATAAAAAATGTTGAGCATTGTATTTTGCATCACACAAATAATTCGAGAAAAATAGCTCAAAAAGTTTTCATTATTGGCTCAAAGTTGGATTTATCATTCGGCCATTAATGGCCCAGCGGCCAAACGCCATTAATGGCCAACGATGGATACAATAATGCGCCATCAATGGTCTATGACTCCTTGTTGCTTGGATTTTCTTTAAAAGGGGTCTAATTTAAAGCAGTCATATCCAGTCAATCAATTTTTACCTAAAACTCAAACTGAAACCTGATTCAGAAAATTGACTGATCGGTTAAACTGATTCGGATAATAGATCAATTGGTTATATTATTCTAATTTATTGCACTATAGAGAGGGATAATCATTGTAATAATGACCTCTAACTACATATCTAACCAAATAATTAAGCATATTCGATTGTTTTTTCACAGTATTGAATAATTCAACAATAACATTGCATGTACTATAATTTAATAGTTGCGCCATAATCAAATTAACAAGCAGAACTATAAACTTGCTTTGCCTAAAATAGGCTCGTTTTGGGCTCGTTGTATATCAAATACTCTGCTCAAGCTCGGCTCGGCTCGTCTAAATTTTGTGTAAGTTCGGCTCGGCTCGCCACATAAAATCTTTGAATAAGGATCATTTAGCTCGGTATTTTTTTAAAAATATTGTGCTCAAAGAATTTTTTACATAGCTCTTCCTATTATTTAATAAACATTTCTTAAATAAGATTATAGGAAAGGCATACTGACTGCAAAAAATAAGAAAAATCTCCATAATCAAATTAACAAGCAGAACTATAAACTTGCTTTGCCTAAAATAAGCTCGTTTTGGGCTCGTTGTATATCAAATACTGTGCTCAAGCTCGGCTCGGCTCTTTGACAAGTCTGGTACAAAACGATGTTTGGTAAAATATCGATTTCAACTTAGAGTATTAGAAAGAATATTTTCCAAAATCAAAAACGCAATTTATATTTCAATCATCAATTTCTATTTAAATTTGAACACTCAGTTTTCGATTTCTGCATTTGATTATGAATCAAACATCTATAACTATTCAACCCTATTACGACTAGTGTTATCTTATTGTAAAAACTTTTTTGTACATATTTTAGAATAATGTTTTCCAAGAAATATTGAAAGCCTTTGATCTGGTAAAAAATATCTGTCTTGTGGTATTTTTAGATTAGAAATCATCACAGAAAAATTCAAGATAGAATTGGGTAAATATGTAAAAATAGGTTGATGGATATTTACTCTCGCAGCTCTAGTACTTTTTCTCTCACTACATTTTTTAAGCATAGAAAAATTTGAAATATTCTTGGTAAAAAATTATCCAGTACAAAATCTGCGATTCTTGTGAAATTTCTAAGCAAAAGAATGCCATGTCATAAAAGAAATTATTATAAAATAGCACAATTATGTTTGAGCCAGTTTATAGCGCAATTCGTCATTATAATGAGGGATCAAAGAGTAAAGGTTGAAGTATTACTTCTAAAGCTAAACATGATAGAACACGATGAAAAGATTTATAGCGACGCCATACAGAATTTCGTAGAGAATTGTTTTGTGTTTGAAACTAAGTTTTTCTATGGTGGGTTATTGTAACATAGTTCGAGTTTCGGGTCAGGTTGCGTTAACCGGTATAACCACCGCACAAAATCGTTAAGTTAATTACCAGTGGGGTACCAAGGTACCCCAGATAATTTTTGTAGCCTAGAGAAACGATAGAATGCCAGATAATATTTTTATGTACCTGTGACATATGGGTTGATTGCCGGTTTCAATTTTTCTGAGTTTTTGATATCATTTTTTTCTTTGACAGTTCATATATATATGGAAGTAGATATAAGTGCAAAATTCATTTTTAGTCCTTCAATGAATATTCTTTATCCGTGTGATTTGTTGCTGCATAAATTTATGTGAATATGCAAAAAAACAACCGGGAATTATATTCAGTAATGCCTAAAAAGTTACAGGGTGGGTCCATTTGCGCCTTTTCAAATGTAAGATTAGATGTGGCAAGTATATCAAAATTATTAACGTCACCCATGTGCTTACTGTAATAAAAAATGATATATGTATTTCTATGTTCTTTGAATGCGAGTACAACAATATAAGGTAATGAAGAGAACAACGTTAATTTTTTTCAGACTTGGAATATAATAATTATTGTAATATGCCCGAAAACCGTATGAAATTTGATTCTTTTATTATTTTTTGTATGTCTAAAGGAGTCAATAACATATTTCGCAGAAAACTGCTAACATGTAAATTTTTAAGCTAGGAGAGCTATCACAAAAAACAGACTGGAAAATAACTATATATATT
>CABFPE010000315.1:323447-334822 GCA_900660155.1 Hofstenia miamia
ATATATATATATATATATAAGGTGTTTTTTTTATCTGTCTTGAATTAGGAATTTAATAAAATCGCTTCTAGTGGGCCGATTTAAATAAACTTGGTCTCAATATAGTTTAGGGTTTGTTTTCAGAAACAATATAGTATCTTGCATACGCTTGATAGCAATATACGACCTCTTTAAATATCATGTTTCAAATTGACTATGTCAGTGATTGAAGATGTTTTCCAAGGAAGTTAAAACAAATTGCCTCCTTTGGTTGAATAAATATAAGAGCCCAACGGAAGTCCAGAGAAAATTTATTCGGTATCTACTATTTTTACATATAGAATTACACATGAAAATATAATTTCTGTAAAAATAAATATATTTATATATAAGCATATATATATGTATATATATATAAATATATATATATATATATATAAATGTCAGTAGCGGACATTTCTTTGAGGTCGATGCGTCTTTCTGCAGGGTTCATGGTGATAATTTTGCTCAAAGCAATCCCTGGGGTTTTTGTAGACATTGATATGCTGTAATCCTGCTTTGAAACAAGTTATTCATATTAGAATAGTAGCAAAACTAAATGACATTTTGACATTCAAAAGTACAATCTTGTTACATGAATTATTGTACTATGCGCAATTTCATTGTGAAACATTTACTTTTTACCATATGAACTCTACTATAGTAACTCATTAAGATATTGTTGCTTTTTGTTTTCTACCATAAAGACAAATTCAAAATTTAATGTAAAAATAATCTAAGTCCTGAAGTTGTGCCTTGAGAAAAACTGAAGATATTCTGCAATTGAGATAGATATTTCCCCAAACACTTACCTATTAGTGCATTTTTTCTTCCTATGTTATTGATATTATTTAGTAATTGTTTGAAAGTTAACTTGAAAATTTTCGATAAAGTTTGTATTTTCCTGAATTTCTAATTTTTAAAACTCCGTGTGTATTATTGAAGATATACGAGAGAAAATTTTCTTAGGAAATCTATTTTCAGTCATTGTTAGAATTTCTGCATTTTCCATTTTTATCATAATTGCTACTGTCTAGATTCATTGCAGATAACAGTAATTCATTATCTTGATGCTCTCTTGCATTTTGCAAAGTACTTTCGTATTTATTTTTCTAAGAAAAATTAATGTTTGTTTCGATTATTTTAAGGAATGCACCTAGAAAACTTATGGCATCCAAATGGAAAATATTGGAGAAAATTCGTATTTCCACTGTAATATGTAAGTGTGTGTAAGCGACATTATAGTCGGAGTGGCAAATGGGTCACATATTTTGACCCACGACCCAACTCGACCCGCAGACAATTGACCCAGGACCCGACCTCACCCATAGTATGTTGACCCACGACCCGACCCCTGGGTCAGACAGTCAGTTTTCGACCCGAGTTGCATTTGCAAATGTTTGACAAAACTAAAAAGGAAAAAATGTCATTTACTTTAATTTAAGTTAGGTTTTAAATAGCATAGTAGATTGTATACTAAATGGAAATGTATGGCTAGTTTTCCACTAATATTTCAGGGAAATCCTTCAAACAATACATTTTTCTGACCCGAAAATTTTCAAAATATTGACCCATGACCCGACCCCAGCAAGTGTGTTTCACAACCCGAAGCGACCCAACTTTTCTTTCCCACCCAAATTATAGTAGGTGCAAAATTAAAAATTCACTGAAATTTTAAAATAATAATTGATATCTTCGCAAATCCCGAGAGAAAAACCATAACTAATAAAGTAACTGATTCTTAATAATCTTTTGAATGAAGAAAGATTTAAGAAACTAAATAAAATGAATAGAAGTTTATATTTGATGTCGAGTTCGGGTAGTGAATATTCTAGTAAGTTCCGGTTAGGGTCTAAGTAGAACTCATATTGTCACTATCTAATCTGATGAAAAATTATTTAGGACAACAAATTCCCATGTATTTAGTAAATTAAGGTCAAATGCCCTTAGCAAAAATAGTACCAAGTAATAGACAGTCAAAGCAAAATCTTACAAGGCAAAAAAAACTATTTGAAAAGAAAGTTTTTCATGAACAGATTCTTTGGATATCAGCAAATGCGTTCTCTTTACATACACTGTATTATTGATGAACAGAAAAGCAGGGCGAGTGTTGATTATTTTGATTACCTACTGTTTGCAAACATAATTTTTCTAAAGTCAAAACGCACTGATGCGTCTTCACATTCGCAAATGGTTACTCGGAAAACAGTAGAAATTCGCTGAATTAGAAATTTCTAGTTAAAAACGCGGATTGTATGCATGAACGTCTTTGCCCATTATTTCTCTTTGTGTAGCCAAAAAATATTCCACTGTTCCAGCCAAAGGTGCAATCGGGCTCAGATTTTCGAACCCGAACCGACCTGAACCCGATAGTATCAGCCCGAACCCGAAACTACTTTCCAATGTGCATTTTCAACCCGAATCTAGCCCGAAATGCGCCGGCAGTATTGAGAAAAAGAAGTAATGTTCATAAAAGAAAGAAAACGAAAACTAAAACAAACGCTGATGTTTCGCAGCTGAATACAAAAGTTCGTTCAGAAACAGTGAGACCGCAAGATGAAAAATCTCGTTCGGATTGTCCAGATTTTCTTCCAAAATTTTGTTAAGCCACTAGCAGGCTTAAACGCAAATCTGCTTGGAAAAGCTAAAGTACACACATTTAGCTCCGCAGCTGTACACACATCGTCAGTGTGAGTATAAGCTATACAGACTAACTAAAATCAAGCCAATTAACGAATTCAATCAATCAACCTACTTCAGTGATGTCAATCAAGGTAATTAAGTCCAACGTCCCTCAAAACAAACCTCGTTTGATGTTGGGGAGAATCGACACAATAAATAATCTAATTTACCTCAACATCCAACCCGATTTCAACCCGAAACGCCTTGGAAAATCTCGACCCGAACCCGACCCGCTTCCAGCTTTGGTTCCAGCTCGGCTCTAAGTGAGTAATGAGTTGGATCATTCGAGACGAACAACAAAGATCGTTGAGAAAGTTGAAATCGTATGCAGTTTGATTTTGAAAACACGTTCATTCATCTCGGCTATTAAGGGATCGAGTAAAGGCATGGCGACCCAAGACCATTTTGTAAAAGTGGTCCTCTGTAGACCCTAAAGCCCTTATAGTCTATTACATACCAATAGGCAGTAACACATGTAGGTCGATGGAAAGAAGGGGGGGGGNACCTGAACCCGATAGTATCAGCCCGAACCCGAAACTACTTTCCAATGTGCATTTTCAACCCGAATCTAGCCCGAAATGCGCCGGCAGTATTGAGAAAAAGAAGTAATGTTCATAAAAGAAAGAAAACGAAAACTAAAACAAACGCTGATGTTTCGCAGCTGAATACAAAAGTTCGTTCAGAAACAGTGAGACCGCAAGATGAAAAATCTCGTTCGGATTGTCCAGATTTTCTTCCAAAATTTTGTTAAGCCACTAGCAGGCTTAAACGCAAATCTGCTTGGAAAAGCTAAAATTTCTGACGTTAGCTCCGCAGCTGTACACACATCGTCAGTGTGAGTATAAGCTATACAGACTAACTAAAATCAACCCAATTAACGAATTCAATCAATCAACCTACTTCAGTGATGTCAATCAAGGTAATTAAGTCCAACGTCCCTCAAAACAAACCTCGTTTGATGTTGGGGAGAATCGACACAATAAATAATCTAATTTACCTCGCTGAAACTATTTTAATTCTTGCCAACATCCAACCCGATTTCAACCCGAAACGCCTTGGAAAATCTCGACCCGAACCCGACCCGCTTCCAGCTTTGGTTCCAGCTCGGCTCTAAGTGAGTAATGAGTTGGATCATTCGAGACGAACAACAAAGATCGTTGAGAAAGTTGAAATCGTATGCAGTTTGATTTTGAAAACACGTTCATTCATCTCGGCTATTAAGGGATCGAGTAAAGGCATGGCGACCCAAGACCATTTTGTAAAAGTGGTCCTCTGTAGACCCTAAAGCCCTTATAGTCTATTACATACCAATAGGCAGTAACACATGTAGGTCGATGGAAAGAAGGGGGGGGGCAAATGCCATCCTTTGAATACGCACCTGCTTAATGTTGTTTTGTATGACAGCAATCTGAGCAGTGGGAAAAGAATGTTATCATAACAATCATTTGTGGAGTTTCCAAATTTTATAAACTTTATATCACCTGATATCTATCTAAACAAAAAGATGCTTATCATCAAAACATTAACATTGAAAACGCAATATTATGATTTAAAGTTTTCAACGACCAACTGCACATTCACATTACTATTTTCGCATTCCCGCTACTGGAATAGTTGTGAATTTTCCTTAGATAGAGCACATTGTATAGATGATGTCACAATGCTCTTTCCGTATAAAATGGAAACCAATTGTGTAGCATATGTGAATTAAGCCATTGATGAATGCGAGAATGCTGCCAGCTAATAACAGCATAATTGTGCAATGATCTTGTTCTTGATGATCTGTGATTTCCTCATGCATTTATAAATCAATAATAGGAAGTAGCAGGCGATTTGGAAGATGATTTTGAAGAAATGATCGTCTAGTGCTTAAAAATAACACAGCACAAATTAAAAAGACAAAAACTATTAGCAATATAATTGATTATTCTTTCAAACCATAAATGATGGCGACTAGCAACACATTTCAGTCTTTTGTTCAATCACGTCCAGAGTTGCGCAAGAATACATAGTTTAAGCTTTATTGTAATAAGTCTTTACATAAATCATTTGTAATTTCTGGAAATTAATATGACTTAATGGAAAAAAATTCATTTTTACTTTCTGGTATCAAAAATATATTTGAATTTGAAGTATCCTCTTATATTAAAAATCCTGTTTACGCCGCTAGCAATCTCATCCCTATTCCAAAAGATAATCGAAATATCAATGACGGTACTAAATGAACAGGAGAAAGTACATTATTGTTTATCATACTGAATAACAGTTAGGATTTAAGGGCAAGGGAATTATGGGACTGCCATCCGCCATGAGGAAGCAAAATGGAGTGCAGTTATTAGGTTAAATTGTGCAATTTAGTATAAAAGTTTTGAAAATTCCAAATTAAGGCCGAACTTTGTATTCCATTTGGAAATCGATCCAAAGATTTGCCAAATTTGACAAAATATTTCGCAAATTTTTCAAATAACGTGCACATTTTCCTAAAATCTACCAAGCCTAGCAAATATTTCTCAAATATTTGTCAATCTTCCATTTTTAAAAATATGTCAAGCACATTAGTCGATGAATGTTATGCATTTCATCTAATATGCACCAAACTTTTGTACTTAAAAAATTAAAAAAGCAGTTAACAGAGCTGATTCCACAGCATACATAGATCTGTGTACATTTAGTATGTAGAACCAATACTGTTTCAGTGAAGTTGTTAACTAAATAACATTTTTGTTGAAGAATGTTTCAACCGGGGACAGAGGAGGGCTTCTCGCTCACTTTCCTTAAAAAACCACAGGTCTGTACCTTATGAGAAATTCAAAAACTTCCGCACTTTTTTTGAAAAATTACTGAATAGGTCCCCACCTCTAAAGATAACCTAAAATACAAGAAAAACCCATAGATCTCTACCCATAAGCTATTTTAGTCCCCCTCTAAGTGTCTGTAGCTGGCCAAGTTCCTCTTTTTGTTTTCCATCGCACCTAGTGAAGTCAACATAATTTGGATATTTCTCGAATACTATATCATACACAATCAAAGTGTTCAATGAAACTGGTACTTTTTATGCAATAAAATCGCCGTACATTGGTCAACTTAAAACATTACTGGCACAACAGTTCAGATGTTCTGTTCACCCAAGACATATTTTTAGAAGGCATGTACAGTCATCAAGATTCAATCCTGCTACGCATCGACGACAATCAATTATCGTCCATCCACAATGGCTTTGGTTGCTTGGCTCATCATTTTTGCAATTCATTGACATATTTCGAGAAGTGTGTTAAGATGAACATGGACAAGTACATCAGCATTCCGAATGAAAAGCTCCACATGTTTCGATCCCAAACCTACGAAAATGCAACTACATACTTGATAAACTAAAATATGTCTATATCTCCATTCATTATTGATTGGTAAATATAAAAAATCATGAAATTTCAAATTGCTAGAATTGTTAGATTGAACATTTGAAAATTTGTTGAAATAATAACTAAAAATTTACTGCGTATTACTCATTTACTAAAATTTTATAATTTAATAAGTATTATTGAAAAATTTAATATAAAAATTTCCATTATTAAAGCATATCAGCTGCTTTATTGGAAATTTATCAAAAAAAATTGGTAGAAAAAAAATTTTCAAAAAATTAGATATCTAGTTTTCCTGAATGCCTGGTTGCTAGTGTTATTTGTTGACACCATATGCTGCAAGAATTATATATTCATGATTTGTTTGCCTAACCAAAATCATATTTACTAATTATTAGTTCCTGTACCAAATGTTAAAAAAATTATTTGAAAATTTATTACCGCCTTTTTGCTAATCTACATTTACTAGAAGAATAAGATTGTTGTTGATTTGTTGTTGGTAATTTTAGATTAGTTTATTGTGGACATATGCAGTTTTAAAATACAATAGTAGAGTGGAAATCATGATACTAAAATTTCATTGTTTGCCAATGGCAATATCTTTAAAAATGTTTCAGCAAATATGGTTCTTATGTATACATTTTCATTTAATGCGGTACGGTACATTTACGTATATTATCAGAAAATTTAAAAAAACATCAGGATTAAGGGGGGTGCCACACGGTTAGTCTTTTGACTATAATCAAAAAAGTATTTTAAGTATAGTAAAAAGACTAATCGTTCGGTACCCCTTTGCGGTTAAGAACATGCAATAGTACATAAATACATAAATCAAAAACATTAATAAATAACTCTCGTAATGTCTGTTACTAAGTTGCCATTTGCTTTTAAAAGAATAAATTATATGCTATTATATTATATGCTATTCAGCTCAAAGCTGTTTTATGAAATAACGTTCATCTATCACACAATTGTTGAAATACATTGAAAATCATTATTTATCTTTTGATGGAAACATGCTTAAGTATAATTTCTATTTATTCGCTATTTTCTAATCACAATATAGCTAAAATGCGACTTTACATTATATCGATTTATCGTCATTCTCGAAATCACTCCAGGTTGTCATTATTCATATTTACAAAAAACTTCATCATTAAAAAATAAAGCTAAGTGATCCACTCTCTTTCTCTTAAAAATGTCATTCTGATTTTCTAAAGCTCATTGGTTTGCATCCGAATATATCCTTCCCACCAAACATTTACCCTTAAGTTCAGTGGCGGATGTAAGGGGGACTTGGGACTGCAGTTTTCCCATGAGGAAGCAAAATGGAGTATATATATATACATATTTAAATATATTTATATTTAATTTATATTTATATTTAAATATTAAGCAAATTACGAATTTCTAAAGAAATTCGATGACACTCAAACTCAATAGCAGAAAGTCCGAACTAGATCATCAAGACCTTTAAAATTTTTATCACAACATTTAGAGAAATAGATGAGAAGAAGTCAAAATTTAATCAAATCTAGAATGAAACATGTTATGCAAAAATCAAGACTTGCAGTTTCAGTACCCCTCTCAGAAATTTCTAGATCCGCCCCTTCTTAAATTATTTCTTCAAATCGTAGCGACCCTCTCCTTAATTCTTCATTTTGATTAAAATAGAACGAGTACTTTTTCAACATTTTAACACATCTTTGTTTTAAAATGTAGTTAAGTACTATATACACACTAATATATAACCCCGGTCAACAAAAAACGTTTCAGATTTTTATATAATTCCGCTCTTTAATACCATATAGAAGTCTCAATTCAAACAGGCTTAATTTTTACAGCTAACTACAAATCTTGGAGAAAAATGCACATTTGCTAATAGGTAAACCTTCCTCAGAGATAACTCTAATTTAAAATTATTTCATATTATTGCTGTGGAGCACATGAAAAAATATTCGAACAA
Organism: Hofstenia miamia; assembly: GCA_900660155.1. Classification (NCBI taxonomy): domain Eukaryota; kingdom Metazoa; phylum Xenacoelomorpha; order Acoela; family Hofsteniidae; genus Hofstenia; species Hofstenia miamia. The sequence goes on from CABFPE010000315.1 coordinate 331,473, forward strand.
TCTCCTAACAAACAATGATCCACAAAAAATGTTGGAGATCCAAGTGCCAATTTTTAGAAGCAAAGCATGAAATGTGCTGAGCATACAAGGAATAGCTTCACAGTACGGAAAGAGATTTTTACTCAACAACTTTTTTGATCTTTGCTGGACTGGGCTTAGTGAACTTTCATATTTTGAGTTAGTGTTAGTTAAGTAAATCCTTTAAATAAAAATTTTTATCCAAGCTGGAAATTATTTTTGAATCTTTTTATATTTTCAAAGCTGAACATTGAAATTGTTTATTCTCTCCTACTTTTGAAGATGAAAGAACACTGTAACGTTTCATAGATGCAGAATAAAACTAAAACCGTTAACCGAGTTCGTAGTAAATTTCGACCAATCAGAACTATTTTCCCATTCGCTAATTACAGTGGTCAATGGAAACAGGAACATACTGGTAAGTTCTCATTCTTTAAATGATATATCATTCTTCATGACATATGCAAATAGAGGCGCAAATCTCTTCTGGCTATTGCAATCAACCAAAATATATTTCTTATAATTTATCTCTGTAATCCAATCTATTCTCTCACATCAATTCCATTCATTAATTCCTAAAAAAATTCGGTGGTAATCAGTAAAAATGTGTAAAACTCGACTTCAAGATAAACTATTTTTTGTTTGACAAAGTGAAACCTTCAAATCTCTGGAAAATATTTAAAATTTTATGTAATTTACAAAGTGGTATTTTTAAATACCTAAGAAAAGTTTGGGTTCTAACAATATACAAATTATCGGGTGATTAATCTTAAATAATAGAAATATAATACAAATTAATGAATAAAATTGCAGCTCACTTCTGCTTTTATTGCCTCACAATTCACAATACAGAAAACCCTTGGTTGTTTAAAGGGGAATATATTGTTAAAGGCTATTTATTAGTTAAGTAAGTAAGCGGAATGCTTTGTTTACACTCCCTACTGCTACTCTTAGATTAGACTGTCGAATGCAGTTCATTCTGACGTCTAATAGCCGTGGAAATGACACTAGAAATGGATTAGTAAAATAGTGGATTTTGAGCAAAATATGGCAATGTTATAAGAAATGTGATATATAAAACTTGATGGAAATTTGAAAAATTTAGCTCATCAATTTCTGAAAATTTGGACTATATGTTTAATTGAACGAACTCAAGATTTTGGGGATTTTGAATTAGTGGAAAAGCTGGAATTCAATTGAATGATATTCAAGAGTTAGGAAAAAAATTGCGTTAAAAACCTTTAAGATCATTATTATCTTAAATAAAGATTAGTAAATAATACTATTTTATGTGACTTGAATATTATCATATTCATTCCTTGCTGTGCTTTTAACTTGGTAATATAATTATTCATTTAAAATATTCATCTACACCATTTTTAGGTGTAAATTAAAAAACTTTGATTGTAAATTACTTGTAAAAACAATAAATGACAAAACTTAACTGTGACTTGAAACTTTTCAAAAGTCAAATATTTAATAACTTGCAAAGTTAATCTGCAATTAAATCCCAATGAGTATCAAAAATAAAAGATGTTGTGAATATCATAGCTTGAAGGCCGCGGAGTCCGACAACAACAGCTTTGTTTTTTGGAACAGACAATCAATGAAGCAATAACGAACACAAAGAACAACATTGTTTTACATTCTGTCCAAAATACCACACCATTTTATATGGCTGCAATGAACGAAGATATACATCGTTCTTCTGTATGATTCACGAACACTTTTAAGTGTTAATTGAGTTGTGTCAAATATATTTTCCAAGTCCCATTTAAGTTTTGTAATTTGCAATTTTTACATGTAATTTACAATTGATTTTGTGAAATTAACAATTAAGTTTATGTAATTAACATCTAGAAATGTTGTAGATACTTAATCAGACCAATAGTAGGAAATACCAATGCGAAAATCAGCAATCATGTGAACATGTCGAATCACGCTTACTTAGTGATGTGCTGTAATACCCGTGAATACCCGGTTTTACCCGTCCATACCCACGGATATGGAAGGGTGTTCACGGCTATCGGGTACGAGTACTCCTTTATTCGACCTAATATGTATATTAACTCTAAACAACCCAGGAATTTTTTACAATTCGGAGAAAACCGTTTGTAACAGGTTAAAGGTTAAATAGAATTTATTTCAAAAGTATGAATTATAAATATAATGTTGGAAATTTTATCATACGATGAATGTGAGTTGTGTTAGAAATGTTGCTTGAGATTTGTAATTGTTTAATAGCAGCAAAGCAAATTATTTTCTCGGATGTGGGGATAACGTAATTTTTGTCAGGCGAGTGCAGCATAAAAAATGCTCTATCCGCACATCACTAGCGTATATGTGTTCCAAAATCCTTAATTCAGGTACCAAACGCTGTTATTCAATTTGAACTTTAAATTATCAGTGGACTAGGTTATAAATTAAAGTTTGTGTCAAAATCTCTCGAATAGAATTACAAGTTTCCAGTATAATTGCAATTGACTTCAAACTTAATTCAATTTTCCTTTTTCTCACGATTTTTCAATCATATTACAATTGTGAATTACTGTTAAGTGAAAAATTAAAAGGTCCCTGTGTGAACCAGTGTCTGATTGAATTCGGATGCGAGCATTAAAATGCAAAAATTCTTATTTGAATAGTAACGTCTCCAGATGTGTTAAAACTACTTGTTAAATACTTCGAAGCAATCAAAATTGTTTTTACTTTCAGAAAATTAGGGTTAAAAGTTGAATTAACAAAAAGACGTCGTCCCTTTATTTTTAACTGATAATCTTTTAAAATTATTTTCTAGAATTGCGGATGTGAGATCGGATCCTAATTCTAGTGCTACAGTAGTTTTTCACTGAATCATAATTTCTTCCCCATATTTTGTGAATTTTCATGACTGTCTTATTAAGAAATGTATTTCAATTAACGGTAAAATCAAAAAATTTTATGAATGTAAAGTCTTAGTGTTTCTGAAACTTGTGTACAGTTATCCAACGCAAAAAAAATGTATGCAAGTAAGTGATCGAAAAATATCTTCATGAAGATTTTTGGGTTGTCATGCGGAATTTAAAAAAAAAATATTTNCTTAGTGTTTCTGAAACTTGTGTACAGTTATCCAACGCAAAAAAAATGTATGCAAGTAAGTGATCGAAAAATATCTTCATGAAGATTTTTGAGCTGTCATGCGGAATTTAAAAAAAAATATTTTAGCTTCTCATAAATTTAGTTGATTCATTTGTGGCATTCAATAGCTATTATTAGTTTAGCAACTGGGCTAGCTCTGGCAAGATTGGAGCAGAACTCCGAATTTTGAGCTATATGACTGGCAAATATGTTTAAAT
>CABFPE010000315.1:346311-357431 GCA_900660155.1 Hofstenia miamia
GCTAGGAATACTGAGCTGTCTAAATGTTCAAAACTGTTAATATGAAAATGCAGGAAAATATCTTATTTTGTGTTATTGTTGTTCATTTCAAGACACTAACAGCATAGTTGACCAAATTTGAAGTCTATTAAGCAGTAGGAAGAACTAAATCCTGACGATAATAATTGTTCTAGGGAAATGCATTCCCTATAATGCAATTTTTGGATTTTTTCTATTTCTGTTCGAAACTCAGCCGGCGGCTAGTCTTCGTTCATTAGCTTTAGCCGGCCGTTTGCAGAAGCTGCGGCGGGCTTACGCCAGGCCATGGTCGCGGTCATCGATGTTAAACACAAATGAGAATCCCATGGGATGGGATGGAACAGCACACATTTGTCATTTCTATTCCATTCTTGATATTGTAAAATGTAGACTGACATTTGCAATGTTGTGTTAATAAATTCAATAAATTTTGTCGCTTAGCATGTCTCTTTCTAAATGTAGTCCTATTTAGTAGAGACTTAGCCAAAGCTTTCATACATTTAATAATTTTATTTAAACTGTGTTACATTATAATGGGACAGTAATAAATTGACATGGGATATGATGGGACAGACAAATATGTCCAATGGACAATCCTGCTAATATCTAGATAGGTATCTGGAATGTGCTTTTTGGAATTACATCTTGGTATTTTGAAATGAGCCTAATGTTGGCCAAAGTAAGACTATATATGGGCCGGGATCGAAAATCAAATTAATCAAACGATATTGGCGCAGTGGGTCTTAAATATTAAGTCTCATTTTCCGCCTTTTATCAGTGTGATGCTATGCAAAATAATAGCATTGGAAGCCCTAAGCGTCAACCAGTTATTTCACAAAGAATAATATCAACTATGCAAAATAATGGGACCACATTCTTTAAATCATGATATCCAACCTGCACAATGAATCTTTCTTATTTTAAATATGGGTGTGGGTTAACTACAGCACATCTAGTATTCAAGAACTTTCAAAAGTCAGAGTCTAGACTGTCTACCTTTAAGAAGTAGCAGATTCTGGCGTCCTATGATGAACGTCAGTACCTGTGATTAATTGTTTTTTTTTGCGCTGGCTTAATAAAACTGTTACCAGAACAATCGCTCACGATTCACTCTGCAGGAAATGAGGCGGTAGTTTTATTAGGAGCATCCTGTCATTATCTAAAGTCGCATATCTTTGTCTGTTAGGCGGCCACAAAATAAGCTTTCCACTTCTATTCCTATCTCATGATTTTCGGCTAGAAGTCAGTAGGCATTTTTCTTTGGGTTACTTGTTTTACACAATTGCAAGAAGTTTGAGGTTCTACATTCAATATAAAAGTAAACTGTTTCTCTGGTGACCCAGGAAACCTTAGATCAAAAAGGCCGATACATATGACAACGGTACTGTTCAAAGAACACATGCAATACTGTGAAAAATGTGTTTCCATTAATCTACGGTGATATCTCAGAAAAGGAGTGCACTACACAAAAAGGAGAAAATCATTGTGAACTGCTGTCAGAATTTCACAATGAAGCAAAAATTAACGTAGTCATCAAGAACACAACTTTGATTCAAAGTGATGCAGTGAACAGTTGACCCTAGATGATTAGGTTTGAATTTGTTTCAATGGTAATTCAACTTGCCAGGTCCCAATGTTAATGAGAGTTGCTTGAAGATTGCGAATTCCAGGAGATTAAGTGAGAATTCTGCCAGTTCTTATTAATTGAGGTATTAGTCACGCATACGGCTTATCTATTGCATCAATGGTACTTATTGAAATATTATATTGGTGATTTTTAAGAGATAGTATATATACCGCTTACATATGTTTCTTAATAGAAGCAATTCTGCTAATCTCTTAAGGTTAAATCAAGGTTTAAAAATAATTTTTATAAAAATTTTCTCATCGTTTTTTAAAAAATAATTGAGTGTAAACTTTAGATACAATTTTCAGTTTTTATCTCAAGTGAGACTAAAGTGTACATATAGCTGCAACCGAGCATTTGAAGAATGTATTAGCAGGCCATTTACTTTACAAAATGCCCAATTATAAACTAGTGTAAGTTTACATCTTACATTATCACTAGGGCGAGTTATTTGCCTAAAAAATTTGAAAATTGGACACAACATTTTGAAATTTTTTATTTAAAAAAGTAATTTTTTACCTAAAAAATTGATTTTTTTAGCCTTTGTAAGCAATTAATCTTAAGCATGCTATTCAATGGAAGTAGGAGAGCATTTTGCAATTATTAGCTATCCATATTCTGTAGGATTTAATGAACCAATTGCACTGGTTATTCATTAAGACATGTAATATATAGTTTTAAATTTCCTGTGAACCAGGCAAAGATTGAGGTTGATTAAGATTCATTTCATAGTAATTTGTCGGCTGCAATAACTTTTGCATGGCAGTCTCATTGATGGCATTTTCATAATTCGTTATGATGCCTATGAAAAATATTAAAAAAATTACTACAATAAATTAAGGCCAAGCAACAATAAACATTAATAAAAAGTCATTTAATTAGTTCCATACAATAGTACGTTAAAAAAATATGGTCTAATATGAATCATTTTTGTCAATGAGCTTTCCCAATAGAACTTTTTGATTTTTACCAATATATTGATAAATGTTGGACATTGGAAAAAGTTTGCATTTCTTTGGAATCTTTTGAGATAATCTTCATCTTTAAAGTTATCTTGACATACGTTTTGACAAATGGATGTACTATTTGATTACTAAGAAGCAGCAAACTAATGAAATGGGATATGAATGGCTTACAGCCGTAAATGAAATTACGTACTTTGAGGATTCAGCACAAATTGTTGAAAACAGAAATAAATGCTTAAAATTATTCACAATCTTTAGGTGTAAATTAACGATACCAATCAGATTCAAAGTTATACATAGTGAGAATATGTATGGGAATCTACCAAATTGGAATGTTTAGAACTTAAATACAAACTTTAAGGATTTTAGAAAACATGATAGTGATAAAATTAAGATGGTTGTACGTAATATTATTTAATATGCAACTTCTTCATAGAGCTTATGTCAGAAATCTAACATTTCTAAAAATCTGGTTGCATATTATCAAATACAAAATCTATTGGCATCAATTTGAAAAAAAATCCAAGCAATTATCTTGAACTTTCAAGAATAAGCCAACCCACTCAAGCCGAGTCAAATGTCAAAGTTAAACCGAAAGACTTTCACATTTAATTTGTTTTTACAATGCATTGCCATGTTTCGCATAAAGTTGACAAAATAACGCACCTTAAGAAGTATTTAGTGGAGTAAAGTCTTATTTGACATTGGAAATTAGTTTCACGTATTTCTAACGGTTGGAGCGTGGATGTTACGACATTCACGGTTGGAGAGTATATTGAATGTTTCATTAGGGAAGTCAAGAATATATTGAAGATTGGCGGCTAATTAAATGACGTTTTGAACAAAAAAGATTCTTGCAGCATCATATTGAGTACGACAAATTGGACTTTATTGACATATTCATTAGAATCTCTCAGGATGCGATTCAAGGCCGTTGTTGTCAACTAATGTTATATTTTCATGGTATTACATTGATTTGATACCACAAACTACAATTTTTTAAATTCCACCTTACAATTGTATTTTCACATTTCGATTGTTTTCTTTGACATTTCGTAATGATTAGTGTAAAATACTGCTTTCGATTTTTAAGCTCAAGAGAACTTCCAAATTCAACGTTTTTAGTTTGATTTGAAGTGATTTGGAAGGAAGACTATGGAACTACAAGAAGCAACTATAGTAGTTATGCCAAAATATACTTTGCAGTTATAGCACAGTGTTGTCTGCAGAGAGGTGGGGCATTGTGGAATATCTGACATGCTTTCAGAATGTATTTTGATTGGTTAACTCAAAATATTATAAAAAATTATAAAATTTTAAAAACTATGGTGAATTGCATTTTAGGCTGCATTGTTTCAATAATTTCAAAAATTTCGCTAGGATTTGACCCGCTTTTGATCACTCACTGGATCAGAAAAACATATGTACATTCCTACATTATTTTAAAAGATTACTTCCACTCTATGTTTAAGTATTCTTGGGATATAAAAAATTTTTCTTGGTAAGATTTGAAATTCAAAAACAGTTGATTATGATAATCGCAAGTTAACAGAATGCAATTCTTAACGTTTTAGTCCTTGAAGCTTTCAGTCGCAGATATGTAAGAAAATCAGAGTTTTGAAAAGTAAATGATTCTTAGCTGGTTTTTGAAGTATTAGTTGAAGCTTTAAATTGTTGACATATAACCAAGACCTGTACAAATTATTATTTATTTGAAGTGATCAACGTTAGGTAGGGAACACCAAACAAGTAATACTTCAGTATGTTTTTTAAGTAATTCTTTAAACCTAATATATTGAAACTCGCTAATTCTTATAAAGACCTTTCATTTGAAAAGAACAGCATCTAATGGAAATTCTTTGTTAAATTTTACTAAAATTTAAAAAACTTTGAATTAAATAGTATACACATTCTATGTATTTGATTTATTGTACATTTTTTATAAAATTTCATAAATATCGTCCTAATAATACAGTAATGAGTTAGCAAATTTTGTTTTTTAAACAAACATTATGCAAAGTTTTATGAGTATGGTGACTTAGTAAAATTATTAGACTTTCACAATGTGTCTTTCTAACTGAATATGTTGAAAATATTAAATTACTTCTCAACATTAGAAACCTTCATACCGAATATAAATAATGTTTAGTGTAATATTTTTGAGTATAAACATATAAACGAATGATTATTTCATGAATCTGATGCTAAATTTTTTGCTGAAAGTTTTGAAAAACTTTGTTGTGTACATACTAAAATTCCCGGAATAATGGTCGAAACATTCTCGAAGAATGGAAATTATATTAATACAAAATGTCTTTCGTTCAAATTAGGATGACCAGACTTCCTGCTTTAGGAATGACAATCCTGTTTTTGAAAGTTCTGTACTCTGTCCTGCTTAATGTCCCGAATGACGCTAATTTGTCCTGCTTTTTTTGTTCTGTCTAATAAAATGCAAATTTTTGAACAATGGTTGAGCACTATAAGTATTTATGTTTGAAAGTAGCTTTTCTATGTTTATATAAATTGAACTTTAAAGCTATAATAAATTGTTAAGAATTATTAGTTTTCCATGTTTAAGTTGAAGTCAATTTCCAATCGTATTTTTTCATATATAGAGGTTTTAATTTTCAGGATGAGTAAATTTTTTATACATTCTCTCCAAAAAAAATGTGAAAGAGCGACTTTCTAATATTTTTTTAGCAGGTTTTGATGAACAAGTTAAAATAATCCCAGATGTAAAACAAACTTTGCGATCAATTTCGTTACTTTTGTAAATAGTTTGTTATCAAACCTGTCTTAAAGCATTTCTTGAGCTATTTTTTTAATAATATTTATCAAAAGTGAAAATGTTAATTTACCAGCCTACTCATTTTTCTTCAAACTTATACAGTAATGCACCATCCTTGTCTTTTAGACAGCCTTGATTTAAACAGCTAATGCATTCATTTAACCAGTGAATTTTTTGTGATTCAATTAAAGTTGTTTTCCAATATCATTTAAGCTCCCGATCACATATTGAAATTAACAGGTACATTAGTGACAATTAATATAAAATTATGATAATCACATCAAGTGTTTACCAAATTCCATTTAAAATTCATCTAAGACATTAGAAAGCAAATCAATACTGGCCATGCTTTATCTGTGAGATGGTCTCTTATTATCAAATTATCGAATGGCGTTCTTTGATAGAAAGTAATTACATTATCCTTTGCACTGCTATTCTATTTGTGTCTCCATACAAAGCAATTTTGTATTTTAATGGACTCAATACTAGATAATCAGAGTCGTTGCTGTTTTACATTCAAATACATTCTGAAATAAAATTTAGAATAATAACTTCTAGGAAGTTATTTTCAAATCAGAAAAACGGAAACATTTCTCGATGCCTTAACAAAATAACTGATTAGGTGCAAGAAGAGTGTTGACAAAGCATTTATTAACCCCAATTTACCTTGGGGTCAATTTGACCCCCTCCATATTTCTAAAAACTCAGAGACTGTTTTGCTAAATAGGCTATACTTCTATGATTTTTTCTTTTAAATTTGTTCTGCGACTTTGGATGCAACAATTATGCAGATAAGATCAAGGGTCACAAAGTTATAGCGATTTTTAAAAAAATCCAGGAAAAACTGATATTCCCTGAGAATTTTGAAAGTAACGATATTGTATGCAACGGCTATAAATTGAAACCACTTCATAATTTTCAATGCAAAATTATAATTAAAAGTTTTCTATGTTTTATTTGCATTAAAGGCCTTTCTCTTGATTCTTATTTAGCAATATTTCTAAATTTTGTGTCAATAATAAAAAATTTAGAAAATTTGATACGTAGCCTAATTAATATGCGAAAAATTTCCATATAATTATCGTATCACAAAATATTTTTGATATGTCAAATTATCTCCGCAACAATTTTGGTGTTGATCGGATAAACCGTGCTCAGGAATAACTTCTAAGAAAAAGCCCAGGTAAAATAGGGTTAAGTTTGGTTTTCAGAAAATTTCTCTTACTTTTAAAAGCAATTGTATATTAACCTGAACATATTCGAAGTCTGAAAAAAACAGATGATAGAGAAATGTCTCCACTTTCGCCCTTATAAACAATCGCTACCGCGCCATTTGTCTTTGCACATATAAACAAAAAATTAAAGTTCGTTGTTGTCCCATGATCTCTAAGCCTTACAATTACATGAAGGTTAGGTATCCAGAGAGCTTAACTCTTTTTAAAAAATGGAAATTTTCTAAAACAATTTTTTCAAGTACTTCTGGCAAAACATTACGCTTTTAGACAAAATATTAACATTGCATTCAAGCATGTAAATAATAGATGTGTCCATGGCCCACAATTTCCAAATTAGCTAATAGGCAGGAAAAAAATCGCTTGAAAATATGGAAAACGAATACCAGGTTGTTTATGGTTGAAATAAAGCAAACCTTATGTAACACTAAATACTAAAATCATAATGTTCGTAAAATACAATCTTAGTTTACATGATTGCTTAGAAGTAGAAGAAATGAATAGCTGTTGTCAATTTAATATTATTGACATCTAGTGATAGAAAACGTTAAATTAAATCAATTGTGTTCTTATTAACGGTTCTTATCGCTAATATTTTTTTCAATAATATGCAAATGTCAAAATCGAGATTATAATGCTTAATGAGATTTTACAATGTCTAGTGATAGGCATTAAGGCATTATTAGAGCTCTAATTTGTTAATAATCCAACGAGTCTAAGTCTAACTGGTCAATCATTTAGGACAAATAATATTCGGTAGAGGAATAGCAATAGCACTCTCAATGTATGAGTCCGATTTTATGCAAAAACGAAGGAAGGAGAAATTATTAATTATTTTTTTGCTTATATAATTACTGAATTTCACTATTTTAGCAATAAATTATTAAATAATTTTTTTGTAGATATCAGACACAGAAAAATTTTTTTAAGTTTAATTTTTTGCAATGCTTAACCCAATAAATACAGAATAATAATACAGTTCAAGGATTTACGAGGGAATTTCGCAAAAATGGAAAATGTTGAGAAATTTAGAAAGATTTCTTGTATTACTGTAAGAGATAAGAGCCGTTTATGAGAATAACATTAAAATCTTACTTTCAACTTTAGTAGAAAATGATCACGAAAGTTTTTTTATTGATTCATAGCCAATATAATTGTATATATATATATATATATATATATATATATATTTGTTGCTTGAATACTAAGCTTCCTTACCATTTTATGAAAAAACAACGAAAATTTTAATTGAGAGTACTTTCGGTAGTTACTGTACCATTGTCAGTCAAAAAACAAAAGTAAGTATATATATATATATATATATATATATATATACCACGGTGTCCCGTTTCAACCTATCATTTTCCAAGCTGCTCAAGGCAGTTCCAACTGATCTCAGATAGATTTCCAGGCAGTAATACGATGTCTACGCACTTTAAATTCTAAATTTCCAACCAGTCCAGTACTGAAATCAACGCAAATTACCCATTGAAATAAATTTCACCCACAAGTAAAGCCTCTTTTTATCAAACAAAATATAACTATGTAATACATAAACAGTGTTTTTTTATTGTAATCACGTTAATAACCCTTTTCCACATTCTAAGATATACAGAAACATGCTTTTTTGCAGATTATATGCATGTGCCATTTTGTACAGCTGATGTCAAAAATGTAATTACGTATGCACAATTTCTGCATTTTGAAATATCTACGACCCAATCGTTAAAAAATCAATCAAAACAAACTAATATTTTGTAAATCATTATGATATCTATATGTATTTAATCAATATTTTTGTTAGAGAAAAGCAAATTTTATTGAAGAAGCCAAAGAATGGAACGTTTTTATATTTTTTGTTGCTGAACTTTAGTACAAAAGCAGTACAGGTGAGGAATGGTACATTTCTCTAACCTTATTGTTACATGGCATCATGGCACGACTTTGTACTTCTAAAAATGGAAATTGATACCCTTTTCGATATATTGCACAGAAAGCTCCCCACCAAACTCAAAATTGAAAAACAATATATATATTAAAAAATTAGCAATTTTGTAATAGACCTCAATACAAATTACACTATTTGGAAATGACATTAAAAATCTGTGAAAATTTACTGTAGATTTCTATTTTTACGTGTGATAGCAGTTATTTTTGTACAATTTTTAATTCACGTACACAACATATGAGGCATAGATAGTAATAATTTTGGAATCAATACTTACCCAGTGATTTTTAAGTTTGCTACAAGCTTTACTAAATGATTATTTAAATATGTAATATACACATTTGAAAACCTCACATCAAATATTTTCTTGTAATAAAGTCACAAATTTGTGCCCTAGAATTTCATTAGGCTATTTGTAATGAAGGAAAAACTGAACAAGTTCCGTAAAATAGGAGATTCTCCTTTTTGAGTTAGGTCCATAGAAGAAATAATTTTTTATTCTACTTCAAAGATACAAAACATTTTATACATATTTTCCAACAATTTTAGAGTGAATCCTGGAAACGGAGATTTCACTCAAAGCTGCACCTACAAAAGGGTGAAGATCTTTTGGGATATAAAACGTAAATGATAAAAGACACCCCTCTATCTTAGGGTGCTTTTAGATTTTGACTATCATTTTTACTGTGTAAGTTATTTTGCTTAAAGTGATTTTGAAGAAGCCATCACAAATACAAGAAATTCATGCAACATTTGGAGATAAATAGCAAAACATGGGCAAAATATAGAGCGATTAGAAGCAATACAAGAAATAGAAAATTAATTTTATGTAGACAATATTTATACTATTCCATTTGTTGTTGATTTACAAAATTATAAATTTTCAATCAATAATAAGGTTGTTTTTGTTAATGCTACATGACATTGTAAAATTAGCAAAACTTCAAATCAAATGATAATGGAACTTCTTAAACCTAAAAAATGAAATCTTACTACTGACTTGTTCTAATAGCCATTTCTCGTATTATGATGCCACGTAAAATATATATTTCTAAAAGAGTTACCCTAGTTCAGATGTACTTCCTATTCTTGCTTCTAATGAAGATGACAAAGTCAAACAGCAGCTTGTTGCAGGCAATTACATTTAAATCTCCTTGCTCTTGATAAACTTACTTCAAGAAATTTTTCTATTGGCAATGGAGTAAAATGGCAGAATTGTAAAACGCTAATTTTTAGCTTTTGCGAAAGTGTTGAAGGAAAAATCACGTAGAAACATCTATATAGTAGCTTGTGAAATCAAGCTGTGGGTTATAAAGTTGGCTAGAAAATGGAGTTGTTACTGCAGTTTCAAAGCCTGATCAGGAACCTATTCCTAAAATTACTTGTTAGTAAAGTGATAACTTTGATTTTTTGGATTTTAGGTACATTATCACAACATATTTACAATGGAATAGTATAAAATTTTACAGAAGAAAGGAAGAACAGACTTATTCTCTTGGGTTAGTAGCATTGGGTGGTAGTTGTAAAAATCTTGGAATTCATTAAGCGTGCTAAATATTATACTACATGTAATGCCGATGCAGACTTGTCAACGAGCCGACATTTCCAAGCTCGGCTCGGCTCGCCGCATAAAATCTTTGAATGAGGCTCGTTTTAGCTCGGTATTTTTTTAAAAATATTGTGCTCAAATAATTTCTTACATAATTCTTCATATTATTTAATAAACATTTCTTAAATACGATTATAGGAAAGGCATACTGACTGCAAAAACTAAGAAAAATCTCCATAATCAAATTTACAAGCAGAACTATAAACTTGCTTTGCCTAAAATAGGCTCGTTTTGGGCTCGTTGTATATCAGATACTGTGCTCAAGTTCGGCTCGTTAGAAGATACTGTGCTCAAGTTCGGCTCGTTAGAAGCTCGGCTCGTTGACAAGTCTGTGCCGATGTACATGACATGCGTCTTGTACCCAATAATTCATATATATGTTCTTCTTATAAATTTCCTACATTCTACAAGAATTCGTGCATATATTTCAATTTAGTGAAATCTCACCCAGCCCTTAAAACTCTAATAGCAAACAAAATGCGAAAATTGTTGATTTGCATGTTCAAACACCGAGATAAATGGTCGTAATAGAAAAAGCTAGGAACATTTGGGTTAAGGCATTTTCCCGATTAAAAAATAAATCCGAGAGTGTCATGAAAATGCATTTTATTAGTAAGAGTTTTAAAAAGATTCGCTAAAGAGAGATTATTCCAAATTGACATTTCAATCCCCATACTGCCAATAGCTGATACAGTCATCTTCAAATGTGTACAAAACTAACATTGACGCATACATGAAGACAAAACAAGTGGATGCAAACAAGAGAAGCAATACATTTAAAGAAGAGAATAGAATTTCAAGGCAGTTCCAGTTACTATAGGCAGTTCAAGGCAGTAACTTTGAACTTTAGGGAAGGTCCAGATTTCCAGGCAGCATGGATGCACTTTATATATACATATATATATATATTATGCATATATATATATATATATA
>CABFPE010000315.1:368981-393183 GCA_900660155.1 Hofstenia miamia
ATATATATATATATATATATGTTCTATTAGTACATTTCTTCTAATTATCTCCCTAGAACCACAAAAAATTTTGAAGTCTAAAATATTTCAGTGGTACTCTTACGAGCACTGTTGGAACTGGAACCACTAAAAAGATGTTGATCTAAATGTGATAAAAATTTCAAGGTACACTATACGGTTTCGATGCCAATGGTTGCAAGTTTTGTGCAAATTGTGTAGAGTGTAACTCGACAAAGTTGTTTTGTTTAACCACATGTGGTGAAAATACAAACATATTTAGTGGCATTCTAGATGAGATGTGAAATTCTAGTACCTGGGCAAACTACCATGAGGAACAAGATTCCCTATTAACTCATTGATCACAATAACCTATCTAGATTATTTATGAACTTGCAACCTGGTCACATTTTGTAACCATGAGAACTGGATTAGATTTGATCCGTAAACCTATTTGCAACTCCATGTTCTCCCTAGGTCATCATCATAGCATTTTCAAATGGATGTCCTTTGAAAAAGATGTAGATATTTAGTAGCGATTTTACATGTCAAAGTTCTTAGAATCAACTATGTATTTTAAATTGAACAATTAAGTGGTGGGTAGGTCTTACAATTTCCCTTCTAATTATATTTAACTTAACTGACACTAAACATTCTCCAGATATCCCCAAGAGATGAATGCGACTGTATCTCCATTATTCAAACTAGGAAAGCCTTCCTCGATTCCATAATTTACTTAGCATTAAATGGCAATCCAACTTGCCCTTTCCTTGATTATTTAATTATTACAAAAATCTTAATCAAGTTCTAGCATTGTAAGCTTTACAAAGCATTTTCTAAAACTAATAAACAGCAAACCAATGATCACAACCCTTTCCAACAACATACTACCAATGATTCGCATAGCTTACACTTAGATGAAATTTCAAATATACTTTCTAGACTTCTGAAATAATCTAAGATACATTGAACTAGTAATGTCAAGTTTACCCGAACTATGTAGACCTTTGCCAAAACGCTTTTATGTATATCAATCATTGGCATGTTATTTATTATATATTTTAGGCCAGACGACCGCTGCATAGCAAATGTCAACAATTTTCTGGAAGCATTCTTTTTTTCAGTGGAAACTCAGTTTACAATAGGTTACGGATTTCGCTACATCTCTGGGAATTGCATAGTGGCGGTAGTATTGTTAGTATTGCAGTGTATGGTTAGTGCATTTATGGACAGCGTCGCAGTTGCAATAGTCATTGCAAAAGTAGGTCATTTTTATATTCATTGAAGAGCTTTTATTAAATTTAATATTTTACTAATATACTATTTTATCAAATATCGTTTCTGAAATATTGACAAGCATATTTGAAAAGAACTTGTCTTAAATCTTCATCCTGAACTTTTAAATATAATAGTTTTCTAACTCAAAGATTTTGGCAAAAATTTTCTTTTCAANTTTCGATGCCAATGGTTGCAAGTTTTGTGCAAATTGTGTAGAGTGTAACTCGACAAAGTTGTTTTGTTTAACCACATGTGGTGAAAATACAAACATATTTAGTGGCATTCTAGATGAGATGTGAAATTCTAGTACCTGGGCAAACTACCATGAGGAACAAGATTCCCTATTAACTCATTGATCACAATAACCTATCTAGATTATTTATGAACTTGCAACCTGGTCACATTTTGTAACCATGAGAACTGGATTAGATTTGATCCGTAAACCTATTTGCAACTCCATGTTCTCCCTAGGTCATCATCATAGCATTTTCAAATGGATGTCCTTTGAAAAAGATGTAGATATTTAGTAGCGATTTTACATGTCAAAGTTCTTAGAATCAACTATGTATTTTAAATTGAACAATTAAGTGGTGGGTAGGTCTTACAATTTCCCTTCTAATTATATTTAACTTAACTGACACTAAACATTCTCCAGATATCCCCAAGAGATGAATGCGACTGTATCTCCATTATTCAAACTAGGAAAGCCTTCCTCGATTCCATAATTTACTTAGCATTAAATGGCAATCCAACTTGCCCTTTCCTTGATTATTTAATTATTACAAAAATCTTAATCAAGTTCTAGCATTGTAAGCTTTACAAAGCATTTTCTAAAACTAATAAACAGCAAACCAATGATCACAACCCTTTCCAACAACATACTACCAATGATTCGCATAGCTTACACTTAGATGAAATTTCAAATATACTTTCTAGACTTCTGAAATAATCTAAGATACATTGAACTAGTAATGTCAAGTTTACCCGAACTATGTAGACCTTTGCCAAAACGCTTTTATGTATATCAATCATTGGCATGTTATTTATTATATATTTTAGGCCAGACGACCGCTGCATAGCAAATGTCAACAATTTTCTGGAAGCATTCTTTTTTTCAGTGGAAACTCAGTTTACAATAGGTTACGGATTTCGCTACATCTCTGGGAATTGCATAGTGGCGGTAGTATTGTTAGTATTGCAGTGTATGGTTAGTGCATTTATGGACAGCGTCGCAGTTGCAATAGTCATTGCAAAAGTAGGTCATTTTTATATTCATTGAAGAGCTTTTATTAAATTTAATATTTTACTAATATACTATTTTATCAAATATCGTTTCTGAAATATTGACAAGCATATTTGAAAAGAACTTGTCTTAAATCTTCATCCTGAACTTTTAAATATAATAGTTTTCTAACTCAAAGATTTTGGCAAAAATTTTCTTTTCAAATACAGCTCTACACTTACTGTTTAGAAGTCTTTTTTATTTCTTGTACTCATCTTGTTTATTAACGAACTTAAATAAGAAGGCAAAATCGAAATTAGAGAAAGTATTTAAATGGGGAATAAACATAATTAGCAACAAAAATAAAAAAGAAATAATGTGTAAATATCATCTAAGATCATTAGAAGCTCTTCAAAATATTAGATGTTTATCGATATTTTGGAAAAGAAAATCGAACATTTCTAATCATTTAAATCAAAGAACAATTACATTTGGTAAAACTAAGTATAATAGAAAAGTAATGAAGAACGGATTCCTAAATTATTCAATATCACTATGGAACAAACTGGATTACAGTACAAGAAGTGAAAAAAATTTTACAATATTTAAGAAGAAGTTGAAAAACATGATTACACAACAAAATATCAATTATCTGACTAATTATAGAATAAGATGTGCAACTCAAGAACAATAAGTAAAAATATTTTTTAAATTATATGTAATTTGTAAACGTAACCAAGAAACAAACATTTACTGACATAACTAAGCTCATATGAAGAAAGTTGCATTATTTATGTTCTTAATAAGTTTGTAAACTTAATACATGTATATGTACATGAGAACTTAAATTGTTGTTGTTGTTGTTGTTGTTGTTGTTGTTGTTGTATTTAAAATATTCATCTATAAATGAAATTCAAACGTAAATTCCTTGTTAACTTCCTTCATATAATGTTAATGTTGATAATCATAATTTGAATATTGAATACCTTGCTCTTAAATTTAGAACTTATGTCTATATGTAAATGATTTATTTAAGTTTTTCCAAGTACTGATCTATTCCTATAGAATTTTGTATTCCTATTAATATTTTAGCTCTCTCCTTCATCTTCTAGTGGGTAGTCATCAAATTTTAGACGACAGTGAGTAATAGTGTTTCTTATAAATATGCAATAAATGAAACTTCAAGAATATTATCTTAGCAGGCATAGATCNAGTGCGATTTAAACTACGTTTTTGACAGCTTTTGAAGAATATTAGTTTATATATATATATATATATATATATATATATGGCTTTGTTTTGGTAGTAATTGGCGGTATTGGAGTACAAAGTACAAAGCGCCTGTCACTCCCATTTTTTTATTTTCAAAGCAAAGGCCATTGGAAACATTTTCTCCGCATTATTTTTTGTGACATGTCCTTTAGTCCCTAATATAAAAAATATTTAATATAAATTTAGTAAAATTTTATATATTCATGTAAATATAAATGTATTTTATAGAGAGATCATTGCACTCATATTTTGTGTAAAACTTTATATAAATAGTGTCACACTTACTTTATGACATGGTTGCAATCAACCATAATTTTTAATGTCTGCTAAGGCTAGTTTACAACCTATAGATATTTGTGGACAAAATAATTAGCTAGATGATGCAAACATTTGTATTGTTTGTAGCTTTGATTAATTGTTAGTTTGTCAATGTTGTCAATAACCAATTAAATACGGGGTTGTGAATACAGTTCGATATTCGTGATCCGCTCGATATTTAAATTCAAAAAAAACTGCAATTATATTTTTTATACATATTATAATTTTTTGAGCACTTCTAAATAAATATATTTAATAAAGCACATTTTACAAAATTAACATTACAAAAATAGAATATTTAAGAATCACCGAATATAAAATTGTTTTTTTTTAAAAAGAACAAAAATCAATACATATAAAATTAACATTACAATGATTATTTTTTTGGTGATCGATAATGAAAAACTTGTACAATGGTTGAGTTTGTGTTCCAGATGCCACAGATTAGACATGAATTGCTTGAGCCCTAACAACCATATCTTGATAATTAAAATATATAATTAAAAATATATACGGTAACTCCTAGCCAAATAAAAATAGCTTACAATAATGGAAACTAATAATTTTTTAAATTTTGCACTTATTTCACGATCGGACTGCCCGCGAATATCGACAAGCAGGGACAATCTGATAAATGCTTCTGTTAAGCAATGGTTAGAATATACAAAAAAGCCATAGGTATGCCCTGACATTGCATGGATAGCAACAGGTGCATACGTTGGGTTTTTTAACGGTCTCGATCAGGCGAAAATAGACTCTAAAATGTATTTCCCGACTTTGTTTTCAAATGTTTTTAATGTCTTTGTCGAACATTTTTTATTTCATCAATCAAAATAAGTTTTGAAAACCTGACGTGGGTAAATTCCATCATGATTCCCTTGTGTACGCCACTGGATAAGAAACAATAACATTGTTTTTAAACAGAATTAAAAGAAAAGCAATGTACTGTGAAAGAAACTATTAAAAACAACTACTAAACCGGAACTTCAAGGTGAATTTTAAATGGATAATCTACAAAATATATAACAGAAAAAAATATAAACATGAATAAAAGCAGTAGCAAAAATGGCAAAGAGTCGTCTGCTTGAATCACTATTCAAATCATCTAATGTTATAATACCAGGTGCTTTGTAAATGTTTTGAAAATTGTACTAAATGAAATGTTGATCATCCATTCGAAGAGTTGAGAAAGAGCTAGAAATGACAAGCTATAAGTGCGCACAATACGCAACACAATTGTGAAATGACTAATGATAATAAATGAATATTCATGAGTCTTCAAATATAAAATGTAATTGATACGCTGAATGACCCTCTATTAATGGGGTTTTTTGAATAATTGGAGCTGCAATTATTTTTATCAATGATTCCAGCACTGGTATGAATTCTTGTGCATCTTTGTTGACCTGTTGAGGGGATTGACGGACATTGATGGTGTGCGAACAATACAGGCAATAAGCCAATATGCGCTAATTTTATATTATTTTATGTTTGCTGTGAGCAGCACTGCTGTTGGGAGCCTTGGTCACCGGCCCTACTTCTTTTGGATAATGGATTGCAGTATTTGTATTTTGTTTGTGAGATCTTGATGTCATCTTCTGCTACAAGTTACTTTATTGGACTTGTTTGCTCTATGCTAACACTTTTTGAAATTCTAAGTTATATTCTTATTGTTCTTACAAACTTATAGTGGAAATATGTTGGAATGAGGTTTGGTTGAGATTTAATTTTAGCTTATTCACTTTGAAGTATTTTAGAAATCTGTTTGTATTTGTAAATCCTTTACGGCTTTGTATGGATTTATGTCTGTAGATACTCAACAAATGTCGTCTGCACATTAAATTACATTACAGTCACAACAGAAATTGCGTGAAATATCATTAATATACAATGTGCAAAAATTGGTTCCAACATAGATCTAATTGGGACTTCTTTCCAGTTCTAAGATATTTTGAATAGATACGACCTATTTTCACTTTTTGCTGGTGATTTACAAGAAACCATAACAATATTTTTGTATTACTTGCGGAGAATCCATGTATCACAGATTTTTGTACATTGCCGGAATTTATAACTCAAGATATCAAATGCTTTACTAAGGTCAAGAATATAGACTTAACTGCATATATTTTATTATAGTTTGTAAGGCGTGCTTGACAAGTTTCAATTACACACCAGCGAATATCTTATTTGGTGTTAAAGTTTATTTAGACAGTGCAAAACACAAAAAACCACGGAATTTGATGAATAAACGTCAATCAATGATGTTTCTTCAGAAACCAACCTTTTTTCAATCAGCTTTTTAGCTGCAAATATTCCCTTATATTTTCTAAATTTCTAAAGGGCAGATCAAATGATGATCATACTACCATTTCGAACATGTACATACCAAAAAAAATCAAACAGATCTTTAAAATTTGCAAAAATGATTTAGAAAAATCTGATTTTTATCTATCTGCTGATGAAGCTAAGGATAGTACTGGAAGGTCTATACTTTGAATTTTAATTGGAAAACTATCTGATAAAAGCCACATTATCTTGTTCGTTTCTTGCGCATTTTTTAACACAATGTACACATTTTTAAAGCAGTTTTTGCGCAATATTAGATGATTTTTTATGCAATATAGTTCTATTTCTGGTTTGAAGAACGATGCCCGTTTGCCTAAAATTGATATTGTAAAGCTCTAGCAGCATGTTCAAACACGAGATTTCTTAGAGGAAATTGGTACCGTTTTGGCACTATAAACAGCCATATTTATCATGATCCGTTGCAGAAAATTCCAAGCTAACTCAAGTGTAACAGTTTGTAATATCTCCATTTGATTACTTCAGTTCAGTGTTCAATGTACTAGAACTTTACTAAATATGTCAGTTAAAACACAGTAATTTCTATGTCCTAATTTGTGTTTATAATCATGTTGAATTCCATATTTCTATTTCCTCCAAGATCTTGAAATGATTCTCAAGATATTCGTGAACTCCTTCGCTACTATAAATATCTGCTGGGCTGAGAATATCATTTATAAATGCACGAGTTTGTGTTTTTCATGTGTGAAAAATAAATAATATGGTGTATTTTTGTTTTACATTCACTGATAGATTGCAGATATTCAAATGTCATAAGCACTAAATTTCAATTTAGTTCAATGCAGATGTATCTAGAAATATGTGTATGTAGCAACTTATATGCATACATTAAGACGTTAAGTAAACAATAAATCTGCTAGTTTGTTTGTAAATTCTTAATACCTACAAAATACTGTTTGTTGCACAGAGCAAATTCGGATGGGGATTTAAATGTATGATATTACTAGAGATGGGATCCGGATAGTGCATTGAATATACCAGATAATTCCGGATAATTTGACTGCCGGATACTGGAGAATATATTGTTCATTATTATTAGGGCAACCAGAAATATGATTTTAAAATAACAAAATATGACCATATTTTTATGATAAAATATGACCGAATTTAGTTAAATATGCCCTAAAATATTACCATTCACTTTTCAAAATTACCTATTTAAGCAATATAAAACGTGTTTCTATTACTGAGAGATATAAAACAAATACAAAAACTTTTACATAACAAAAAGTTAATTTTTTAAAGCAACTAATTCACTAAATTATAATAACAGTACATAAATTTCCATATATTATTGTGATTAAGATTTCTTAGCATAGAAAAACATCTCTCAACTGCAGCTGATATTGTTTGACATTTTATAAATTGGCGTACAATTCCGATTAATTTTCCATCCCCTTTCCATCCATTATAGCAGCGGAACCGGCATTTTCTAATCGAACTTGATATTATTTCACAAGTATCATTTCCAAGATCAAGGGTGAGCGTAATAACAACATCTGGTGAAACTTCAACTCTGTCAAACATTGAACAACTTTGATATTTTATGATGGCAGCCTTTTTAAGCAATTAGATTTTCAACCCACATATATTTTGCCTGAATAAGCATTGCACAGTTATGCAATAATGTATATAGTTTTTTAATTATTTTTTCAACTGCCAGCATATATGGCCAGTCCTAGAAACGCGTTGACTAGTGGGTGGATGGGGCTTGCTCGGGTCAACAATTAGCTAGCAATTAAACTTCTAAGGGGTTAAGAAGTTTCATTAATTGAAATTGAATGAATATAAATATCTTAGTTCAAATGGTGTAAGGCAGTCCCAATCCAGTATTAATTTTTAAGTTTTTTTCTTAATTTTAATGAAACTATGCCAACATATAACTTTTATGACTTTTCAGCCACAAACACCACATTTTTCAAAAAACAAAAACATGACATTTTATGACTTTATACTTCCTATTTAACTGCACTCCAGGTATGAAAACCATCAAACAGGCTACAAAATACACCAACACAAAAATATGACCTTTATTACTTTTGGTTGCTCAAATTTTTAAAGAACAACATCATTTCTCCTAATATCGACCCCTTGCGGATCAAAATAAATAATTATTAAATAGACTACGTCCTGATATGTCAGAAAAACTTGTTTTGTTGCATGACAACTTCCATATCATAGAAAAGTTATAATTTTTTCCTCGAAAATGCCATTTTTAATTCAAGTTTTTTCTCAGAATATATTATCCGGTAAACAAGTTTAATTTTACCGGATATCCGGATCCGGTTGTGTAAGTGCCGATTTTTCCGGATACCGGATTCTGGCACATCCCTAGATATTACATTCTAGTTTTTTAAAACATAGACTTTTGTCAAAAGTAGAAAAGATTTCCTCCTTTTGTTAAGCAACATATTGTACGGCGGTAATTTTTCAAAAGTAAATTTCATTGAAACTGACAAAAAGTATTTGGGATTAATGAAATCTTTGCAGAAGTCAGAATGTCAACAATTCTACAAGGTTTACGTTAAGTTTAACATTAGAACATGCCATTGTCTAAAACTAAGTGTTTTCAAATAATTTGGAGTAAATATATTGCAATTGATGTTAGAACGAAAACAAGAGTAAAATTTGACACAGAATTATAACTTTGTTTGGTCATGATTCCTTTATCAAGTTCTAGAATCCTTATTTGCATTGAGATTGAGGAACATTCTATCAGATTTTTGTCAATTATTCTAGTGTTAAGATTAATATTTTTATGTGTGTTCTTCATAAAGTTTATGTGACTTAAGTTGTACTTCTTAGGTTTTCATTGTGTGTATATAATGCCAATATTTTATAAATCTAAATTATTTGATAAAATGCAATCCCAATAAAAAATAATAGTAATATAATACATGGCATGAATATTTGCCAAGTCACTTTAATAATACAAATTATTTTCGAATTATTCCTCTGCTTAGTAAATTGATCCATTATCAATGGTTATAATCTACTAAAAATGAACAATTTTTTGAGGAAACCGCAACAAGAATATTGAATAATTTGGACCAACGCACACGTTTTGCATATACAATAAGCATATTAGACCTAAATTTCAACATAATCTTCTCAGCCATCAAGATATATTTGGGGTCTCAAAAAATTGCATGCTTGAGAAGGCATTATCTAAAATTTGGGTATGGAGCTCTTTGCAAATATTATTTCTATTTTTATAAGCACTTCTGTAGAAATCAGGAGCTTGTTAACCATTAGGGACATTTTCCCACCATGACATCTAGACAATAATTTTTTCAAATATATCTGAGGGGAAAATATATTTTTTATATTGTATGTGTATATTTAGCAAAAATATATTATCTTAAGTTATACCCTATATATATGTATATATATATATATCCACATATATATATATATATATATATATATATATATATATGTATAGTGTAGAGAAAAGATGTTAATTTAAATCGATATTCTCTTAGGAATGTCTGTAAATCTCCTGGGATAGCTAAGTGCATTTGCATAGATAGTGCTTTAATCGTTGAACTAGATATGCACTTAGCTCTTTCTGCTTTAGACATCTTTTAAGAGTAAAGAATAATGAAGACAAAAACAACTGTTTGATTAATCTGCTCTCTAATGCTCAAAGAACTAGAAAAATTATAAGAATTTTCTATAAATGTTCTTCATTTACACAATTTTCTAATGTATACAAATATATTTATTAATTCAAAGGCGTCAATGAATTGTGGATTTTTCAGTAATGGCGCTCTCATTTGAAATATGGGCTATCATCAATATTTATGGATTGATCTAAAATTACTTAGATAATATAACTTGTAATTCAGAGACTGTATTTACTTTAGAAAATAAAACCTAATTTATGTCATTTGCTCTTGAGCATACCACCAAAATGCTTTGAGGGCCAGCCCGGGTCCACGAGCTGGGCGGGCTTGATAAGAATCGGGTGAACACTGGCCACCCCAATGGAAATAATTCAATTAAACTTTGTTGTTGAATAAAGTGTTTATTTTATTTTCTTTTTCTTGTTTGACATTGTTTAACAAATTTTGTTACAGAAGAAATTATAAAGAGCAATATGATACAATAAATTTGAAATATTTTGATTTCCTCTAACCTGATTTCTTATTTCATTATTTTGTTTTTTGAATATTAATCCTTAGCTGAACAATCATGCAAGTATTCATTGATTTACGCTGGGGTTGTCAATACTGGTTACCGGTATTACTAAAATATCGCTATTGGAGGAGGGTAAAATTTCGGTTTTGCAAGCCCGGTTGTAGTTATGATGAAACAGTAAATCTATGATCCAGTCAGATCTGTTCTGTAGTAGATTTTTACTTTGTAAAGAAAAGAAGCCTGTCCAGAATATACCCAAGTCAAGAAGTTGTGTGTTTTGCTGTCCAATTAACAGTCTGGCCGTAGGAATGCAAAAGTGTGGAATCTCACATGTGGGGGTGGGATGGGATTGGGATGGAAACAGTTTCCAAAACGACGATATCTCACAAATCCATGGATTAGAAGCAGACACAATCTTCCAACTCAGCTTTAACAAAATTTTCAAAAAATACGCCAAACAGTTGCGTAGATTGCCACCAACGCAGCTCACAGACGTGGTGTACATTAAATAATTGAACCGATACAATATATACCTCCAAAAGGACCCGGCAGTTGACAGCAAGGATCGCCAAAGAATGAAAAATTAGAGCAATTTCGTCTTCAGCAATGATGAATAAAATATCTTCGCTTTGTTTTGGAATTTTTGTTTCATTCATACAAGTTTTTTGTTCCGCATGCAAATATTTGTCAAGTCTAGTGGTCCTTGAAGAAAAGAATTGCGAGGCACCTTAGCATCTAAGTCAGTTATCAAGATATTAGCTGAGACATCCTTCAATATTGAAGATATATTGGCGAAAAGACGTTCTTTCGGGTAGATTAATACAGCTGTGTTATGTTACATACAAACCTAAAATTTTCTTGCATATTGCTCTACGAAGAGAGTAAAATAATTTGAACAGCATCAGGTCTAAATAAGTCAAAAGCTTATATTTATAATTCAACTCTAAAATTCACTAGAAGATATATTTGATTAAAATTTATGAGAAGGAAATAATCATGTACTTTGAGTACTTACAAAAAAATTTTTCATGTGAACTTTGCATTACTAAGTATACACATTAGAGAACTGTATATCCTTTCTCTCTAGTTAATCCTAATACAAATTTAGAGTAATTAATCTAAGATTTAAATAGTGTAGATAGAAAAAATAGACAAACAATTGTTGCTTAAATGAGTGCCTCATTAATTGAATGAAAATGTTACTTTATGCTAGAAGGTGATCATTTTATGTTAGACGATCATAATTTAATAGACAAATTTCAAAATCTAATATTTAATTTGATTGTCAGATAGAATTAATTTAAGCTGATGTTTTATAGCAGCAGCATCGATTTCTGCGGTTTTAAATGGCGTCAATTTCAGAGACTTTCAGTTAATAACGAGCTCTGATGTCGTAATGACTTTTGACAAAAAATTCGTCGTTGCATGCTTTTGGAATATATTTGCAAATGAAGTATATTTTTAGACATTTTATTTAGCCGGATGACGGAAATGTACAAATTGCAGTTTTTGTTTATAATAAAAACATTTACTAGTTCTTTCAATTAATACTTTTAGGAATTCCATTTTTGCATCCAGGTCACATGGATAATGCCCCACCCTTCAGTTTTCCAATATCGTTTTTTTTGGTAAAAAGATATTTTGTAAAAACAATTAAAATGTAAAAACTAAAATTCTACAATGCACTTTAAGGATTTTGAGCGTTGGACTCTCCACTTAATCATCAGAATCCCTGCCTAGTCACTCCATAAATTAATTCATAGGAGAATTTATGCTTGATTTCAAATACTGTGAAATATTTTTAAAAGAATCTGAGATGATCTTTTCACTTTCAAAATGTGGCTCTCTTTGTATTTTATTTTCTTCAAGTTATATAAGCAAATATGTTATGCAATATTTTTAATTTTCTGCTAAATATAGGTAAGATTTAGGCCGAAAAAATAATTATTTCAGCATTTACTCCAATTAAGTGTACAGTAATGTATTAATATTTACTGAAGAGATCTCCGATAAAGTAAAAATTGACAGAAACTGAATCATCTCATTGAAATACAAAATTTATCTTTAAAATATACTGTGTGTCACTAAGAAATCATAAAGCTATTTTTTAAATTGATATTAATGATAAAAGTAATAATTATTTCAACCAAAAAATTGCATTTGGAATTGACTTCTACTAACTCCAGTACATTTCGATCCTTTCGCATCAACGATAGCTTTTGAAATCAACGAACCTTCTGTAATGTTCTTCGGGAATGTCGCAAAGCACAAGATTTTAATGCTAAGGAAAGTAAGTTGTCCGTACTCGTTGGTTGCGATTGAGAAACTTAATTTTTTAAAACTAAGGGCATATTTTAAATTGGATCATGCGATAGCTGTTTCCATGCATTCAATCATTGCAAGTGGTTCATTACTTTTGAGCAATCTCAGCCTTATAACTTGGACCTTTATCATGAATCAACTGAGAACAGTCTAGAACATTAAAAAAATAACTACAGTTCTCGTAAAAGCACATTTGTGATCTACACAGAAGAGTTACTTTTGAAATTGCATCCACAATACCAGCTAATCACGTGCCGATAGATCAAATCACCTCAAGCCCATCACATTAAGTAGATGCTTCACTTTTAAGGTAGTGCTTTGTTGATTAAACATTGTTCTACAGTTATGCCAAGCTAATCTTACATACAAACTCCTTTTTTGAGGACCTACAAAAAAGTAGATTTTCTGCAATCGCATTCTATGGAATGCTGATATCTGTGAGTAAAACGCATGCGCTTATGCTCTTCGTCTCGGGAAGTGGCAAGCCTGAATGAATTTAAGCTAAATTCCACTTTAAGACTACGCCAATAGACTCATAAGTAGCATTGAAACCATATGCTTACATTGAGGAGTGTATCTTTCACAAACTGTAAGTGAATTTTTCGTTGCCATTAATCTAATCTTCGTTTTTGCTCATACAAATGCTGTACAGGATCGTTCAGCCTTTTGTTATCCTCGAAAACTTGGTGCGACAGCGGGTAACATGTAGCGATTTCATATGCAGATGAATTACTGCAGTTAGGCTTCTTAGCTATCTCATATGATAAACTAAGATAGCTCGAGCCTTATATAGCGCGCAGATTTGGTCAAGATACTTCAGCTTCATTGTTTTGTTTCTAAAATATAAATGATCATTTGCTGGTATACTTTCATATAAATGTGTGGCATCCTGCAAACTGAAACTGTGATTAATAAATTGAATGCTTCAACTAGCATATGAAACTCCATGCTATTCAATAAAGCAAATAAACCATTATTTGAATTTAAGAATAACTAATGCATTGCTTTTTGGGAAACTGGATATAAAAGCCTTACTTTGATATTTAACCATAAGCAGCCAGACGCTTTTCATTGAAAATACCGATTTTTTTAAGAATGGTTTAAATTACCAACTTTCCTGAAATCATGATCAACAACAAACCTCAGCCGCTTATCAATATGTAGATAGACCTCTCAAGCCCATCCAAGCTTGCCAAGCGCAAATTCGGAGTCTTAAGAATAATAATGAATGAGGAGACGTTCAAATTTTCTTTAATTATAAGGGTCTAAAAAAATTTTCGTGAACGCTTTTAAATTTTTAAAAATTCCTACGTTGTTCCTCAGTGGAAAATTATTCATGCCGGCAGATTCGATAATATATAATATTTGTCATTACTATATCATCTTGCCTATCAAAATCAATCACACCTTCTAATTGTACATTCATTGTGTTACTTCTAATTTTCAAACACTAAAATTCTGAGTAAATCACTTGCTAAGTTAAAAAGAAAATATTTATAAATCTCTTCGGCAAGGAATTGTTGGTGTGGTTTGGAAAATTTTGTCTTAACATGATATAAATGGAGTACTGCGGTAAGGCAGGAAATCATAGAATTTTCCACCACTCGGATAATAAATGAAATAAACTTCAAATGAGCCGATCCGTCCTTCCCTTGTAAAAATGACCTAATTTTATTAATTCCGCACTCTGTATTAAGTAAAATATTCAGTGCTTTATTATAAAGCAATCAAGGATATATCGAACTCTTAAAAGCTCTGAGATTATATCAGTTACAAAGCGCATTAAAATCCCATTAATAGCAATATTCCAATTCTGTTTTTTAAAGTGGTACTCAAAAAGAAAGTCAGAAGTGTTAGATTGCTTTATATTGAATAAATTCTTGTGTCTTAATTGTGAAAAACACGTCGGATTTCATATCCCGTCCCTAAACTTTTGAAGTATTTATGCGAATTTGAAAAATGTGAAAATCACTAAAATTACTGTTTTTCAATTAACAATGCGAATATTTATTATAACGCTATGTCAGAGGTGTACTCGAGGGGTGCTCAGGGGCTCTTAATATCTATAACAGTTCTTACCCGTTAACATTCCTTATGTGTTAATACAAAATAATTGACCACTGTCGTTTAAATTCCTTAGGTAAATAGAATAATAACAGGGGCGTACGCAGGATATCATCGTCATTACCCAAAATTTTTCAAAATATTGAGAAAATAGACCCTAAAAAGCATCTCACGATCCTAGATTTAAAATTTTTCAATTTTTTAAAAAAAATTTTTTGATTTATCCAGTCAAAATCAAATTTGGAAACCTGACGGGGGCATTCCACCATGCCCACCCCCAAGCGTACGCTACTGAATAATAAATCTATATTGTGTACGTATAATTGTTGAGAGAATGAAATTATTGAACACTTAATATTACACTACCCTTACTACAACGACAGAAAAAGAAAGATATCTGCAGTTTATTCAAGAATATTGGACACCAAATTTTGAACAATAGATAATGTATTAATTATCCGATTGATACTCTACAATGCACAAACTTAAATCCACACTTTTGATTCCATTAGTAGCAATACCAAATAAATATGTACAGTAATAATCGCTGCCTTCTTATTTTAGAGTATTATACTGATTAAGTCAATGGACTTAAATTTAAACTGGCCATAGATAAACATCAATAAATGATATTATAATGTATTCTGCCGTTTTACCTAATTTATATTTTTTAATATTATTTTCAATTCTAAGAAGTTTTTCAAATGCATATATCCTCCAATCGGAGAAGAGAAATTCAGTTAGTTCTTGTAGTCATGTTTTAAATATATATTTCAATCGCAAAGCTATTTAATTGTGTTATTTTGTGTCGGCTTTTTCAAAATGATGAAAGAAAATGTATTCTTTAAATCCATTTTCGTTGCAAATGCAGCTTGGTATTGATTTAAAGCTATATCAAAAAAATTTAATTTATTATAATGTTTTTCTTCCATTGTAAATTCGATCTCTTCTAAACAATTGTTTAAATTTTATGAAAATATATGGAATAGAACAAAAGCTTTAAAAATAATGGAGGCTATTTACATAAAGAACAAAGATAGAGAACATTCATTAATCCAAATCTAGTAGGAACATCGTACAATTTTTTGAGTGCAGGTGCGATATAATGTAAAACGTTTGCAATATATATATATATATATATATATATATATATATATATATAACACATAGGTGGTAGATAGATTTCGAAGGAGAAATATCATCAATGCCACCAAATGCGAATTTGTTGTAGATGGCTTATTGCCAATTCTTAATAATCCTTTTTACGCATATGTCAAATTTGGCTAGCTGTTAATTCATTAGAAAACTGTTAATCTTATATGTATGTAATAATTTAAGTGTAAAGCTATGCTAGTAA
This sequence comes from Hofstenia miamia, assembly GCA_900660155.1. Taxonomy (NCBI): domain Eukaryota; kingdom Metazoa; phylum Xenacoelomorpha; order Acoela; family Hofsteniidae; genus Hofstenia; species Hofstenia miamia. Next base: position 385,322 of record CABFPE010000315.1, read on the forward strand.
AAGTACCTTTCAATCCTCTGAGTTGGATACTAATTAAGAAAACTTTCATCAATCAAAGCAACAGATTCTTTAATTCTGTGAAAAATATGTTTAATTTGGGTGAAACCAATATCATGATGTGAAGTAGAATATGATAGCAAAGATATTAATATGATTTTTCAACAATTTCCAATACAATGAAAACCATGTATCTAATAAGATTTTTCGAATTTCTTGCTGTTAATTTCAAATACCAAGCTTCAAGTTTCAATGGACAAATTGTTTCAAATATATTAACAATAAATGCTGTGTATGTCATACAGAGAATTTAACAATTATTGGATTTGCTAAAAAGCCTTCCTTTTTTGTTGAAAAAGTCTTTTGTTATCATATACAATGTTAAATACCTAATAATAAACACCCTCTAACATAAGTTGAACTATTGAGTTGTACATTTTTCCTCTTGAATTTACTGAAAACAATTTTTAAACAGAGTTAGGTTACTTATGCTAGTGGTTTATTTATCTGAAGTAAATAGTAAATATCTATTTATATATTCAATTATTTTTTATGCAATTAATTTGCCCATAGTAAGCCATGAGTTGCTTCGCGCATTAAAACACTAATTATTATACATCTTGTGACCAAAATGTTGAGTAATATTTTCTCAGAAGTATAAACTTTAAGGAAAATGCATATATTTAATTTCTAATTCTCCTGGATTTCACTTTGACTTAATCAAACATTAATTTTGAAAGGGATGCCTTTAATAGTTAAGCAACGTTTATTAGGTTCTATTAACTGAATTTAAAATCACATTGTAAACAAATCGCATTAAAATGAAATTTTCACAATTTACGTTAATTTTTAGAATAATATTGTTTTAATTTTTCTAGAATTTCAGATTTAAACATTGAGAAATATTTCATATATAACCATTAAATTTTAGTTTTTGAAATATTCAGACAGGATTTATTTTGTTAAAGTGTTTTCTTGTGGTCTAGCTAATGGGGGTGTCTGAAAAAGACATGGACTATGCCATCTTAGTAAATTTCCAATTTCAATGTATTCTCAATAACCTAAATTTTTTCCAAAATCATTATACACATTGAAAAAGAATTTGTTAAATTTAATTATAATGTAAATTTGCACAAATAATTAATACCCACAAGTGCCACCACTTGACTAATGGGCAATGGATGGCCCTCTGCCCTATGGAACCTAGGCGCATTTAACTGTTGTATTCCTCTGGGTTTTTCTTGCCTAAATTGTGTTTGATTTTATCAAAGAAATGATGATTCAATAGAGCACAAAGTCTTAATAGTACTAGAATTCCATGTACTTACGACAGAATCGAGACCTCTAAAAATGTGTTATTACGTCTTCAAGACGTCATGCATCTAACCTTGACAAAGTTTTACGGTTTACTTCAACCTAATCGAATGAGGCATTGGACAAAGATTTGCTTAGATGATTCAAACTACAGATTCAATTATTAGCAATTCTTGATTGCATTACATATATTTATTGACAGCCAATCAAATATAAGCAAAATTATGTGAGCAATTAAAACGCAGATAATATTTTTAGGCATGAATTCTTGAAAACATAATTCAATTCTTAGATAAATCTTCAATCATGTCATTGTGATTTTAACAGTTTTGAATATGTCATTCACCTATTCCAATTATACATATAAACAATAATTGATAGCAATTTAAAAATTGAAAAATACAGGCGCATTTTTTGTTTTTTGAACAAGAATTTAATTGAGAAAAAGCATTAGAGATAGAAATAAAAGCTTCCATCAAGTGTACTTCACACAAAACAATACACATCAGACGAAGATACATGGACGTCAGTATGAAATTCTAAGACATTTATCACTAAATGAAATAAATACAATTGGATTAAAACTCATTTCACAATCCAGATCTAAAATTTGAGGTATCAAATGTGAAGATGTTCACAATATTGAAAAAATTTAATCATTTCAAATGAATTCAATTCTTGTTAACCTTGAAAACTAATAAAAATTGACAAGCAATAGGAAGATAATATATTTTAATGAGAGGGGCAGTGGCTATAGTATCTATCCAATTGAGAGCCATTGCATGCTAAACTTTTAAAAGATTCTGTAACTTAATGAATTTATAAGGAGATTCTCATATAAAACCACTTTAAAATTTATGAAATTTCTACATTATATTCCACTCAAAAAGTGGTTAAAAATTTATTTCTATATTTCTTTGCTTAAAATGGATAATCACCAACAACAATATCCAATATACAAGAATATTGCCTTTTTAAAGATGAAATAATTGCGTGAAAAATTTTAATTGCAAAATGTTATGTTATAAATGTAGTGAGCAAGCTAACGTTAATGAATACATAAACTGAGACATTAAGTGAGAAAAAATTAACAGAATAATACGATATATTTATATACAAACATATATATATATATATATATATATATATATATATATATATATCAGAACAAATTTGAAAGGAAAACTAATTACAATTAACTACACTTAAAATTAATTAAAATTGCATGCATTAGAAAATGTTGATGTTATAATAATTTTTCTGTTTATTCATTAGTTTGGTAAATTTCTGAGTAATTGCATGCAATTTTAATTAATTTTAAGTGTAGTTAATTGTAATTTGTTTTCCTTCCAAATTTGTTTTGATAAAGATTTTGAATCGAAATCGGTCATATATATATATATATATATATGTATATATGCAAATTCGCAATTTTAAATAAACCACTCGAAACAACTCCACATTTGGGAATGTATATGGTTTTATATATGCAGTAATTATTGGGGAAAAATTATTTCCAAAATTGACAAATAGACTTGAGATTTTTGCATAAATTTCATTGTATTTGAGACAGGTTCTCTTTTTTTCAGCACATTTTACAAAAATATAATGAAAATTTGTAGCATGTAGATAAACACAACAAATTCAATTTTATTATCTATATTCATACAAATTTGTTCGCCTGTTGATGTTGTTCATTGCAATTACGTCAAACAGCGATATTCACAAAGTCTTGTTTGTTTGTCAAAGCACTTCATTAAAAACTGAAGATGTAAATGCTTTTTTCTTCTTTTTATGTAGATTTTAGTTTGTTATACGTATTTGTATGTTTTTCCTATTTAGGATTTTAAATTTGTTTCTATTAAATTCATGAGAAAGAGCAAATTGTGTTTTCACATATTATCAGTTGAGATGTCTGCTATTAAAGATCAAGCATGTTGTTTGATCCAAACAATTTTACATATATATATATATATATATAATAAAGTGATCTTATGTTTAATTGTCGATTTATAAACATTTACTTTTCCTGATAGTTAATAAGAAAATCTTCATATGTTTTTGATCCGCTCGATTTTGAAATGTTTTTAAAATTGCAAAAACCCAAAAAACAGAAAAATTACCATCATCTCAGTATATTGGATTTTTAGAATTGAATATTTTAAGCCTCCGGTTGAAGTTTAAGTAATTCATAAATTTTGAGCATTTTGATTTTTATAAAAAGGATTCATATAGAAAAGAACGATTGTAGTTTAGATCTTAAAGACCTTAATGTTGTAATACAAGGAAAGTCCATATCTCTAGAAAATATTTTACATTTGTTTTGCAAAATAGTACATTGAGAAAAATCCTTGAATAATGGCGCTTTGTATCGGAAATGATTAAAGCATTTACATCTGCAGCAAGAATTGTTATAAACCTTTGTTCAATTTTAGTCTTGAGGTTGTTTGTTTTGCTGTAAAATTGCATTATTGTTTTCTTAAATGCTAATATAATATCAACAAATATATATTTAATATAACATATTAATAAAGTTATGTAATAGAATTTCTATGAAAATCGTTGAATTGGTTGTTAAATACACAATGTCCTGTTTACTTTGACTAGAAAATTAAAAACCCCAACATCCTTCGAATTCACTATCCATTTTTCTTGTTACCATTGAGATATATGGTCTGACAATTTGTGGTAGACTTACCAAACTAAGTTCATCAGGAGACCTCACTCATCAGCCAGAATTGATGTAAGAAGTTGTTTATGAATTAATTGTAAATAATTATTATTATTTAGCATCTCTACAATTATTGAAACATTTGGTTTTATTGATATTATGTAAACATATCATTAAAAAATAAGGTCATTCATAATATACAATAAATTTCAAATCAATTATTTGCAGCGAATTAAAACTAAAGATTGAGGGGCTGACTGCTAAAGATATATATTTAAGCTTCTTACTTTGAAATACAACACTTCTAAATTTTTTTGTAATTTTTTATTTGTATAAGGCTGGAATTTGTTCAACAGACCAATAAAATAACCATTTATCCCTACTTGTTTAAGACTATGCAATGTTGTAGTGTTTCAAAAGTAGAAAAAAATTTGCAACAAATGTCTGCTCTTAACTGTATTTATCGCTTCATTAAAGAATTGTGTGGAGGAACAAATCGCTTTGAGTACAACCTCATGCCATCTTCATCTAACTGTCTTCAAACAGTTGATCGTGGAAAGTATTTGGTCGATACAATGTCGTAAATGGGGATGTCTTACATAAGCCACAGTTTATTCTTTGTGATCAATTGATGACCATCCTGAACTACTCTTCCTGTCCAAAGTCCCAGTCACAAAAAAACACTTTCTTTGTTCTTGACAGTGATTTTTCCTATTCCGAAAGTTTGGTTAATAGCATCAACTAATCTAAATGCACGTTTGAGTTTCCCACTTGTGAACAACTTAATCTTGTAGTGTTACAACAGGAGCAGCTTCTCGTCATTTTTAATTTGACGTGTCATGACATTCAAGAAATAATAAATCAATTACCATTATGCAGAAACATCAAGAGCTTATTAAAAAATCAATCTCGTTTTTTGAGATGGAGGCAGTACTAACTAAAATTCCTTGCATTAAGCAGCGTCTGCTAGTGAGTAGATATACCGACACACATGCTTTTACATACAGTGAGTGATTTTAATTTCGATTTCATTAATAGAGGAATTGCAAAATAATATATTTTATTGACAATACATTTATAACTAACTCAGTGACTCATTGAAGCTGATATTTTAATTTCCCATTTAAATGAAATGACGGATAAAATATCTAAGATCTTCAAAGGTCTGTAAATATTTGCCAAGCATACTTATTTTATTTTGGTGAGTAATTTAATTCTAGAGACAAGCACTATATTTTGATATAATTTATCTCTATATATATATATATATATATATATATATATGTAAATGATGATAAGCAAAGATTGTTGTTCTTCTAATTTTGTTTATTCAAATGATTGTAATAAATATTTCAATTCATTGGTGAAACTAGAAGACGCTCTCAAATACTCAAACAAAAGAATTATTACTGTGCACTACAATTAACCGGATTTCTTCTTAGGTTAATCTGTTTAACCAGATGCTTGAAAATTTGCATTTGCATAGTTACATACATCTATTTTCATGTGCAATTAGAAATAAAAATGGGTTCTAGTCCTGTGGCCAAATTGAACTATTTGTTATATATATATATATATATATATATATATATATATATATATTTATTTATATACATATATTGCCTTAGAAATGACGGTAATATTATTTTATATATATTTCCATTTAATCCCAAATTTCAAGAGTCCAACACCAATTAGCATAAAGAAAGTCGTTTTTGACCCGCCTGTAGAAATTCGCCTAGATGTTGTAAATTGAAAAAAGTCTTCTGTATATTATGTCTAAGACTAGCTAAATATTTATTTCATATATAACTTCAGATATACGTCTAACCCAATTTTTACCCCCGAATCACAGGCGTATTTAGTCGAAGAGGGCATGAGACAATGTCCACCTTCCTTTCTTGGTTAATAATACATTATTTCATAAGAAAAATTAGAAAAATTCTAACTAAGGTCACAAAATGCACATAAACGACCAACTTTTGGTATTTTCTGAAAGGATCTGCTATATACATGTAATTTAAGCCGAAACTTGAGATTTCCCTTATCAGAAATTGCTGGATACCTCCTACTTGGTATATTATATATATATATATATATATATATTCTAAGTATTAACAACTGAATTTTAATGATTATAAAAATCAAAGCCTAGAGAACAATTGGTATTGTCCAAATACAGCATATCTTATCAGGGCTTCCTTTTGCTGGTAACAGCTTCAATGTTTTCTTACTTAGTTCTTAGATAGAATAGATAACAAACTTGTAGATAAGCTCCCAGATTTTATAGATATGGGCAGAGGAGTTTTTGAGTTTAAAATGGATAACGTTTCTATAAAACATATAACACAAAAAACAAGAATAAACATGAAAAAATGCAGTAGTAAAAAATGGCAACAAGTGGTCTGATTGTATCACTATGCAAATCATCTAATGATATAATGCCCGGTGCTTTGTAAATGTTTTGAAAATTGTACTAAAAAAAAAAGTTGATCATTCATTCTAGAAGTTGATAAAGAGCAAAAAATCAAAACTTATTGTGAAATGATTCATGATAATAAATGAATATTCATAGGTTTCCAAGTATAAAATATAATTGATGCGTTAAAACACCCTCTATCAAAATGGTTTGTTGATTTACTTGGGGCTGCAATAATCTTTGTCAATGATTTCAACATCTGACTGTTTTTGATGAGCTGCTGAGGGATTGAAATATAGAGTGCGAACAACACAGATAAAATGGCAATATACCTGAATTATATTTGCTGTTTTAAACAGTACTTTGTTGCTGTTGCTTGCAGCTGTTGACTGCAGTGCTGTTGGAAGCCTAGTAAATGACTTAAGTATTCTTAAATTTCAAAATTCATTAAATAATTTTCAAAACTACATGTTTCATTTGAAATTTTGAAGCCTACTTTGGACATTAGTAAAACATTGAGAACTCAAAATTTGGGGTTCCTTAAAGTACTTTTTGCTAATGGCAATTTCATGAAATAAATATTGATGTTTCGGAATAGTTTGAAGTAAAGTAACGTGTTATATGTAAAAGTTCGTCATCAAAATGTTTAATAAATAATTTTAACTAAGATATTATTGTGATAGTGTATGTCATCGAAAACAATCCAGTCTTGTATAATGACATAGCTTTAGATTTTTAGGTGTCGAGACCGAAAATGCGTGCCAATACAATTAAGTTCAGTAAAGTTGGGTGTATTTATGAAAATGAAGATGGTGTAAAAGTCTTCGCTGTAAGAGTAGGTGACATGTATAGTGACAGCGACATTCCAGAATGCCACATACGCATGTATTTAATTCGAGAGGAAGAATTTGTGGAAGCAACGCCGAATGGTTTGTCTGTTTCTGAAATGACTATTGATACGAATGAAACCATCGAGCGCTCGATAGTCCTGACGGACTTAGATGTCGGATATGATAAGGTGGTACACATCATACATTTTACTAAGTATGCATGTAGATATTAGTGATGTTCGAGTACCTGATCTTAACGGCGGATTCCCATAAATATTATCGGGCATGGGCGGGTACAAGACCAGTACACTTTACATTTTTCATTACACACTATGTGTATTTTAAATATACTAAAATAAAATGATGAAAAAATTATGACAAAGTGATTTTGAATTTTGTTCGAAATTTTCTTAACACCAGTAAAAAATTTTCGTATACTTGTGGGTTAATGTAGCAAGGTATTTTTTGCCGGGCGGGTGCAACATGAAATAAAGCTCGAACCGTACATCAATAATATATATATATATATATATATATATATATTTATTTATTTATATACATATATTGCCTTAGAAATGACGGTAATATTATTTTATATCTATTTCCATTTAATCCCAAATTTCAAGAGTCC
>CABFPE010000315.1:417225-430140 GCA_900660155.1 Hofstenia miamia
ATATATATATATATATATATATATATATATACATAAATTCATTGATGTAATTAATTATTCTGAATATTTATCAAAATATTCAATACTCCACAGTATTAGCTCAAAGATTACTCATACGCACGCAATTAATTAATTATTTTAATAATTTGTTATTAAGATATTGACATTACCAATAAAGGGCCATAAACTGTGATTGTTAATGCGATCATAGCTGTAGTTTATGTAATGAAGAAGTTGCAAATGTACAGAATTTTCAGTGTCAAGTCAAATCCAAGCCAAAGTATATTCTAATACAACAAAATATTGAACAAATTGCTGTTAATTTACCTCAAAATCAGCTGAAAATTTCTCAAACCCAAGCAAAATTGGAAAAATGTACTGTTTCTAATTGAAACTTTGTAATGAGCGATTATTTGATGCAAATTATATTCATAATTATAGAGAACTATTTTGGTGGAACACGGGATGAACATTTTTGTCACATAATTTTTTTGGCTAAGCTTACTGACATGAGTTCGAAAACATCAACTATATATATATATATACATACATACATACACACATACATACATACATATTTCAGAATGATGAATTTCAAAGTCGTCAGCACCTTATATTTTAATGTGCCTCTCAAAATCATTCTACCCACTTTGCTTTTTATTCAGTTGAAAAACCAATCTAGTTTTTCATTTAGGAAATTCGAATTTTGAAAAATATTTTTTTACTATTGCAGTTTGATGCAGAGGAAGTGTTTCTCAGATGTAGACGCAGTAACAATATTTAAGCTCGTCTTCATTTGATTTTGAAAATACTCTTGATTTAGAGTTACAATACTAGCCTCATAAGCCACCCATGAAATCCATGATGTGAAATCTTACCTCCTTCTCACCCTACTCTACCCAACGAGGTTGATGGGAATCCCCATTGGGCTCTATGGATCCCCATTTTCACAAAAAAGTTATGAGTAATGAGATACGACGAGCAATATTTAATGTGCTTTAACTTCTGTGATTTTCCATATTTTAAATGTCCTTTCAATTCTCTAAAATCACAGGAAAAGCTGCATTTGTATAAGTGTATTTGATTTTGTTTTTATACTTTAATTTTTTAAAGTTGTAATTATTCAACTTTTCTTTACTGGATTTCATTATATTTTAAATTTATTATTTGTCTCATTAGCCATTAACAAGCTTCAAACTCTATTTTTCCGTAAATTTCAATAATAATGCTCTCAAATAGATCGTAAGAGAATTCCATCCATTAACATAAATGTGTTTATTCGAAAGAAAATTATTGATGTTAGAAACAGCTACAGAAGAAGGAAACATTCTCAAAGTATTCGTATATATGATCTACTATGAATATTAATTAACCTATTTTATTGAAAAATATCTGGTGTTTCTTTCAAATGAATATTAAAAGTTAAATAACAGAACAGACGAGACATAAATCCTACAGACATTCTATTTTGCCACCTACTTGGAATTTGTGTTATTGCATATATTAACTATAAATTATAAGCAGGAGCTTCTTCTTCATAATTAGAAAATTCAAAATCATTCATTGCTTATGTCAAATGAATAGTTAATTGGATATGTAATACTACTTAGTGTAAAGGGTTTTGCAATTTTGCGATCTATATAGAAAAAGTATTCGTTTCTCCAACCAGAAATTTTATTGTCGCTATTTCTAAAATGCTATTGACTATTTTTAGAAATTTGCTTAAGCATTAATTAATTCCAGGCATACAAGAACATTTATTAATAGAGCTTTAGCGAATTGTTTTCCTAAAATCATTTGTAGAAAATAAACGTTTGTACTATTTTATGACAATAGATGGCGTTATGCAAATAAATATTTTGTAATGGACTGCATATTTGCGCATACATTTGAGCATATAAAACAATACAATATGCGTTGCAAAATTTTCAGCATTAAACACATTGATTAGCATAAATTTAAATTTTGCAGGTCTTTTAAAAAATTGAAATGCAGCGAAAGTGTATGTAGACACATGACAATATTCAGTCCCATGAAGGCGCCTGTTAATAAATAGAAATTGTTGCAATTGCACGTAACCTCTAAAAATCATATAAGAAATTGAAACCATAATAAAAAATGTACAGCATAAATTCATTACATATTGGTATATTTTAAATTGAAATCAATTGTCCCCAAAACGTTTTCTCCGTTCTTCTGTATAGCCAGTAATCTGCAATGATTACCCTTAGAAGTTGTTGTTTTTATGAAAAATAGTATTTTATGTTATCCATTGCAAATATTTACCAACAGACATTTAATTATCCTACATTGATGCAAAAAAATTCTTTAGGAAATCATGGTGGCTCAATGGCCAATATTCTGGTTATGATAGATTTTTATTTATCATGTTTATAAGCGGTATTTATCTTTCACCAAAGGCACATCTAGGATTTTTTATGAGGTCCTTTTCCTAAACTGTATTTACACAAGTGTGACTCATCTATTGTTTTAATATTTTTGACAGCATGAAATGAGCTAGAAAAAACTATATAGTTATATATTCGGTAATTTTCTGACTTGACTAAATATTATAAAAAGAAAAACTTTGTGTGGAACAGAATATTGTCATTTGCTCGCATTTAATAGCAGCTATTGATTATACGGATTAGGGAGAGGGTTTTTCTCCGGCCTAGACACCCTGACTACCCTCTTTTTCTTACAAAATAATATGTATATTTTTCCAGTGCATACCTTGGAAATAAAGTGTGACCCATTCAAGCTAAGCCAGAGCTTTAGCCGTGCAGGGCTTTGAAAGGGCGGATTAGGGTCGGGCTTAATTTGAAAAACTAAGAATACAACGGGCCTTTGTCGGACCTGGGTATGAAATTTCTGCACAACAGGTCTATAATTGTTCAAAATTTTATTAATATATATATCTTCTTTCTCTTACATTACAATATTATATCCACAATATATTCAATTGACTTATATATCAAAAAGTAAATGCACGACTAAAAGAATTGCAATAATCTCTCAAATTGCCTTAGTAATAGCAAGTGCCAATCAATTTCATTTATTTACAAAAAAATCTTATAATGGTTTTGGAAATGACGGGCTCGAACCGGGCTTGTCCCTGAATTTTGCCAGTTGCAACGGATTTTGGTAATGGCTTAAATGGCCAGGGTCGGGTCCGGGTTTGAAATTACTATCCGGTTCCAACTCTGGGCCACAAATGGGGAAAGGTCATCCAATAAGAAAAAAATTTCTAGCCTCAAATATACGCGAGTGCTGGGCCTGGATTCAATCCAAACATGTGTTAATTACAATAATAACAAAGTCAAGCTAAACTTTTTTTTAATCTAGTAACCAATCAAACCAAGCCAAGCTAAGCCAATCCAAGACACTAAATGTGAATGAAATATATACGAAACTGCATTCGACAATCAAAGTATACGAATTTTTTATGATAACAATAAAAAAACACAGCATTTAGTATTATGTTCCATGTATTTATTAATCTCTTAAGATTCATTCTGTAATTTTTAGAACTTTATTAATTATCCGTAATAATTATATTGGGACTTTGTTTCAAGTAAACTTTATGAATGTATTCGAAGCAATGCAATATTTATTAAACTCTAAAAGTCTGTTTACACTTTGCAATATTTTACATGACAAATTTTGTATTTTGTGTAACTTATTTTATTTTGTAGTAATTACAAAGTCATTGACATTCAAAGACGCTTGAAAAGCATGTCTTTAAAGGAAAAAACCAACTTCTCATTTATTAATTCAATTCTACTTCAATGATATTACTATGGACCTACTGACGACATGTTACCAATATTTCAATTAGGATGCTATTTTCAAATAGGGATACATAGTAATGTATTGTATTAGCTATCATATAGTAATGATTTACTAAAATAGAGGCCAGTTTGTTCCTGTCACTTTAAATGCGATCTAACATAGTGGCCCCACTTTACGACAAGCGCATGAACCCCGGATGAAACGGATCTGTAAGCATTACAGAAGTCGAGCCAAGCCATGCACCACCATCACTATCATCACCATCATCATCATCATCATCATCATCATCATCATCATCATCACAATCATCATCATCAGTATCATCATCATCATCATCCACAACAACACCAATATTATTGAGAATACTATGTAATCCTCGTGCAATTATTGGTAGTTTTCATATCAACTCAAGCGTGGGAGTGAACTGTAATTTTTGGACATGTCCAGCCCCACTCGAGCACACGTAGTTTTTTAGAAATCGGTTCAGACGGCCCACAAGCAAAATTAGTTCTATTTTACCATTTTTATGTTGAGCACTGCAGATCAGAAGTTCACTGTTCTTGAAATATTTTGGAATTCTTTTGGCTCAGCTGCCAATTTCTCTTAAAATTTCCCTCAACATGCATGTGGCATTTAATTGCTGTAAAATAATGTTCAGATGTATTTTAAAATATTCTACAGCATGTGGTTTTGTAAATGAAAATAGTAGGTACTTGATAACTTTGGAAGCGAACACTCCAGTGGATTTACCTGAACCAACTTTGATTCAAAATGCAAAACGCTGAAATATATAACCTTGTCGAACAATGTAACAACATTTAACTGTTCTTCGGGATTCAGCATCTTTGTAGCCTTAGCAGGAGCAAAAGTGAAAATCCAATTAGAAAAATTGCATCAGCTACCGTAATGTCTAAAACTAATGAGATCCTCTTGTCCAAGAACCAGTTGTCACTGTATAAGGTAGTTTCCCATCCTGGATTCAAAACTGATGGGAGGTCAGTCATTCAAAATTTGCGTTTAATTAAGTTATTCAATTGAGAATACAAAATTACCACTTCTACACTTACAAGGCAATTCATGGAAACCATCCGGTTATATTGCACAAGAAATATAATTCACAAGGCGAAATTTCTCATTTTCTGGCTCACTTTGTTCGTTGGAGGAACAATGAGACATGCCCCAGCTAGATTGCTTTGAACCCCCAAAGATATTCCAAGATCCTATTCAGACATGCTTGTCAATAGATTATACTCGAGTTATTAAAAACCATGGAAGGACAAATTTCTTTGAGAAATTGAAAATTTTCCATATCACATTTGCGAATTGTTAAAACCACAAATCCAAAACATGGCTTCTTTATACGAAGAGAGGCAACAATGAGCGAGTTATAACTTAAAGCCTTCACATTTCGCCATAGAGGCAAAAAGACAACTGGATACTAGGATATGAGTTAAAGGTATACCCAACCTACCTAAGGAAGTATGCATACACGCTTGTACATTTACATTCATCTAATAAATTGACGTTGGCTATTGATAAAGTATTATACTTCTCAAGTTGATTAAAATGCAACAATGTGGAGGAGCAACCAAGACCATACAATAAATTTGGTATGGGCAATGTAATCTTCAGCACTGAAGTACACGTGTTTAAAATAAAATTGATAAATTGTAAAGAGTATAAGATCTATTATTAGTCTAAAAGACTTAACAATGTGCATGTATGTTGCAAAAAACCGTAGAGAAAGATATGTGGTTACAAAACTTTTCAATTTCATAATATTCCACTGTAGAAGTTCATGGCAATGAACAATCTAGCGATAAAATTGCAAAAAATTGCATGTAGATTTTGATAGGCTATAAGTAATTAAGCATTATTGCAGTGAAGTGAAGAATCTAGGTCAAAGTGTCTGTTTAGAATGTATAAAAATTAGAGATTATTAATGATTCAGGCAAAATAGCCTAAAATATTTTGTTTTGATTCTTAAATTTCTGCAAGTCAAAAATAGTATTTATAAGAGCTAATCAGAGGCATCATTATTTGAAAAGTTAATATTTTCATACACAAAAGTTAATAAGCAGGAATTTTGAAAAACAATTTTTTAAGTAATATAAATAAGCATTGCGTATATTTTTCAGATGAAATGACATACTCTTCAACCATATTTATATCATTTTCTCCGATAAAAACCTTCTGTATCATCATCGTAGATCATGAAATCGAAAATTTACCAATATATCAGTATAGTAGATTTTCAGAATCTCTGAATTAATATTTTAAGTCTCATGTTGATTCCCAAATCATCCTTAAGTCTTGAGCATTTCGAACCTTGTGATTCTTATCTTTTTGAAAAAGAATTATCATATAGGAAAAGAAAGAGTGTAATGGCCCCCAAAAATTTAATGATATTCGACGATTAATTTATTTCTAGGACAACTAATTTATCGATGAATCGCCCATCTTTTTACATAAGCGATAAGATGTTAGAGGGATGAGAATTTTAAAAATCAGAAGTCTTTGTTTTTCAACGTAAGCTACGACACCAAATCAGCAGTCTCTATACATCATGATCATTTTATCGAGGAATTGATGTGCCGCATTTATGCGTTACTCCATTATTGAAGAAATGTGTATTATGAAAGAAAGTCCTTTACTCCAGTCGTTGTATGCATTTGACTATTGAAAGAATTTCTAATCTAATTAATTAGGAGTTACATCCAGGTTTTAAACGAAATCGCGTTTACATTTCCAACAATATTTTTAAGCTTATTATTATTTCCCTTTGCGAAACTCTCTTGTTTCTATTCCCTCGTCTCTTGTGAAAAGATCCATTCGACCAATAAGTGGTCACTGCCACTGACGTCATTCCAGTACGAAATGCCACGCAGAGAGAAAGCGCGCGGCTCACAGTCTCGCTCGAGATAAAGTGAAATTATTTTCTTCGTTTCTGTGTTGGCGCGCGCTCTTAAACACTATTGATCGTTTTATTGTGACTAAAATTAACATAAGGTACGTTTTTATTATAATTCATCCTTTATTATTACATTTCAATATAATTTCATTTGTTTTCCGTTTTTACGGTTTTAGTTGAGAACACTCTTTTGTTGAATTTCTTTTCACTAAATTTTGTTATTTATACTTTCTCAAAAGCTTTAACAATTTATTGCTATTGTAAGTTCGCAATTCTAACAGTTTTGCATCCCATTTACACTATCTGAAAACAGTCAATAACCAAAAGAGAATTCAATATATTTTCTGCTAAGCATCAAGGTACATCTAGTATATTTATATTGCAAATGTTCATCGCACTTGACAATATTGTAATTTAAATCATCATTTTGCATTGCATCCACTTTATGTCTGATTTTTTAGAGCAGCCAATCATTTTACACTTCGTCCATTTTGAGCAAATGTACGTGTGAAAATTTGATGATAAGCGGGCAATTTCTTACGATAGATGTTATTCTTAGTGATTAAATGTGAAAGATTTCCTTAATTTCTAGTATTTACAAATTTGTTTGTAAATTTTTATGAGGAGATTGGTGATCTTTTAAGATATCCTTAGCAATTGTCTGCCTCCTTCCACAATAAGATCGAAACAGGATTAACAAATAAGGCTAAATGGACTCTTCAATAATTTTTTATAGAAGATGGGACGTAGTCGCATCAGGAACAAATTAAATGCCCCTTCCATATTTTTGGTCATTCACACTTATATTTTTATACTGTTTTGAGTTTGTTCTTCTTCTAGACTTTAAACCTTAACCCAAAACTGCTACTTGTAGAAATGGAAATTACAGAAAATTCCTACAAGTTTCGATTCTTCAAAACTATTTTGGCTGAAAAACAAACTTTGCCCCATTAGAAGATATATGGATCACTAGCAGTGTTATGCAAACTAATCAAAATAAACAATCATAATATTTAACCAGTCGATTTGTTTTTGTGGTTGTTTACACATATATTTGTCGAAACAAATATTCTTTCATCAATACATTACTATATATATATATATATATATATATATATATATAGCGATTTTTTCTATTTTTTCGTTTACATAACAGTTTATTTATATTTTTAGCAATATATTTGCATGAATATTATATTAGATAGATTAATACACAAGCATATGCTATATATGCTAGAGAGAGAACATTGTTGATCCATAGTGTTTTGTATACCCTCTTCAGTTTTGGGAGAAGACAAAATTTCCTTCATTGTTTCAGCTCATAAATTTAGATCCATTCGCGCTTATTTCTCAGTTCATATTGATGTAGTGGATGTGACACTTTTTGCATGTAAAAACCCTACCCGATCACATAACATTTATTTATTATTAAAAATATTTCCATGCCAATTTATTCCGAGTTTTTAGGACAAACACTTGTTTAAAGTTTCCATATCATAGATATTTTTTAAATGCAGGCGTCGTTATGGTAACTCTCATTGGAAAACAAATTCAAATATTATTGTTATATTAAAATCTCATTTGCTTGCTATTCTTTTTTTCCATATGAATTATTTTCATGTATGCATATGTTGTAAAGGAGTATATTATTTAAAAGATTTCGGTCAACTAAAAATCTATTCAATTATCTAGTCATGATATTCGTCGAGATTTTGCCTTTCGAAATAGTGTTTTGGTGAGTAAAAACATTTTAGGAATTGATTATAATATCATTAAAAAATAATATCAATGCATGTAATGAAGGTATTTATAGAGCATCACTGCAATCTGTCACCCATTTTACTTCGAATGATGATACAATATATGTTGAGATTGATGACCAAAATCAAGTCGAGATGTGATAATAACGCTGCCAAATTTGTTGAAATTTCTGAATTTTGCGTGTTAAAATTTTTACAAAAAATTTGTGAGAAATATTTTGTGGATTTGTAGTCCTATAAATTTTTAAAGTTTTAAAGTTCGTTATCAACTCGAAATCATTAATTGTGATTGTTGCCTAGTATTTGTCAAAATTTCAAAATTATCATTGAAGGTAAACATATTTACTTCGTTTTGAATATATAAATATAAATGTTAAAAATATTTAAAGAGAATTTCAGATATGATATACTCATAAATATATGCAAAACTTTAGCAATTACAAGTTTTCTTATACGATTATGACTTGTTTACCTCTTGTTGATCTAAGTCGAAAACATTTGAAAAGGGTTGTGGGTGGGGTAAAAAATAATCTTTATTATAGGATTATAATAATAGCGCTCATATTTCCATTGTAGGGCAACATATAACTATTTTCGGATTTCGAAAACGATAAAATTTTGGAAACATGAAAAGTTGATTATTCGTTAGAAAGAGGTAAAAATGGTGATCGGTTGACTCTAGACAACGTTGGATTAAAGTAAATACTTTGAATATTGTTGAAGTTAGAAATTATGTATGCATGTACTAATTTTCATGAACAATTTCCATCTTTTAAATATATTTGTCTAATCAAAAACAGGGTCGTATCCAGAGAACTGAATATTAGAAATTAATTTATTCTTGTATTTTGATGTCCCTTTTTCACCTCTAATGGCATGGCTGGTGCTATTCAATGGATCAAAATTCACACCTACACATATTGATTATTTGAATTAGATATTGGAAAAGCTTTGTCTAAATATGCGCCAGATCACAAAGCGGATTTCTTTTTGATTCGGTTAAAAATTAAACGCTGTTTCATTTTATTTTTTAAGCTTCGATGTTTAACTTTTGTGTGTAGGTTTTCATTATCAACTCAAAATATTTACAACTATTTTCAGCGATAAATGGCTGGTTTACCTGAAGGCTTGGCTAACAAATATCATTGATGATAATTGAAAGGATCTTGGCCATGGGGTGTAGTCCTAAAATTTGAAGCGGGTATACGCTAATTGCCAATGCAAAATCAGCATATAGGAGACATGTATATTCATACAAACGTTAATATTTTCTTCGTATATACGTTACGAGAAAAGTTTAAGTTGAGGATGTATACCTACGTATACATTCGACTACAAACCTGATCTTGGCAAAATTTAAAACTTCTAAGTTTGACCAAGAATAAAGATGTATTGGTTAGAATAAGAAACGCTTTAAATATCAAGCTTCACTTATTTCTGCAAATGGTCATGCATCAAAAGGAATTTCTTTTGACAAAAGTATACATTTATCGCCGGAAGATTGACGCTATCGCAAATTCAACCGATTTTTACATTAACAAACAAATTCTTGTGTAACAGTGAGAGTAATGTTATAGCTGATACCGTAGCAAATTATAGATCTTTATGTGGATAAAATTTAACATTCGAATTTCGAGCGCATATTAGCGATCATTTTGACTGAAGTGGAAACCTTTAAAACGTTAACATTAAGATTTGTGGTGTTTTATCACTATGCAATTTTAGATTCAATTTCTTATTAGCATTAAGCGGCCTTGGGATATTTGAAAATTTTTCATAATTGTAAAATTAATTTTTAACCCTCAGCATAGTTTGACAGTTCGTTGAAAAACATAAAGTTCGTAAAAGTTCGCGAACTTTTCCCAATTTGATAAAGTGCGTAAAAGTTCATAAAAGTTCGGAAACAATGACTGGTTTCAGAAGCTGAAATACAGCTTATTTAGCCATCAGTGTCGGATTAAGGGTTGGGCCCAAAGGTCCTGAGCACTCCCAAGAAAACGTTTTTGAGATGTTAGTTTGGTGGCGTGACGTTCTTCTTCCTTGCAGGGGCAACAATTGAGGGGGGCACAGAGAAGTGTGAAGATAAGAAGAAAAAATATATAATAATTTATATTATCAGTTAATATCAAATTCAGTATGTTTTGATGTTGCCCCTGTCCCCATCTGTAAAAAAATCTTATGGCCGCGCTTGCGTCCTTGAGAGATTTGCTTACTCTGGAGGGCACTCTTTGAATTAATTTTGTTAATATTTTAAATTGCAAATTGGTCTAATCCGTACCTGTCTGTAATAATTCTTTACTGATTATACAGAAGCTAGCGTAGAGTGGGCGCTTGACCAAGAAGAGAATTTATATCTTTTCCAAAAATTCGAAATATTCAAACTATTTTATTTCATGCAACTGAGCGAATTGAATTGGCTGCGCTGCTTATTTATTGCAGCTATGTGCCAGAGACGTATTTAAGAAAATAGCTATCCTCGAGCCGTTAAGCAGTGGAAAAGTGCAAAAGCTCTTCCAGGAAGCAACTGACATTTTGCGGGATCATCATATCAAAGATTATATTTGCTGTTCAAGCTCTGGAAAACACAATGCTAACCGTTGAAATACAGCAAGCAAATGTTTAGGCATTGCAGCAGTGTTTGGTTACAGCATTGCAAAATCATTTTGATAAGTTGTTGACTGACGATATATACGTTGTGGTGGCTGCTTTGGACTCAAATCAGAAAGTTGGCTTTACAGAAAGTTTTTCCAATGCAACGCAAGAAAAGTTTTCCCGTCAAAAATGCTTGAACAAAATTATAAACTTTTTTAAACACCAACTTGAGCCGTATATTGATGTCCGTATCCGAAGAGTTGGCCCCTAGAACCAGAAACAACAGCTAAACTCTCTCGACTTGCCGATTTTGCTGTCGAAAAAACACCATCCCTTGTTGCATCGAACCAGTCATGGAAGGAGCAGCTTCTTTAATTCTTGGAGTCACCAGAAATGATTGCTAAGATGGATTCAATAATGTATTGGTTCAACAATATGTCATTCAGTGATCGTGCTGACTTTTTGAATATGGTACTGCAAATACTTTCTGTACCGGCCGGTTCAGCAGCCGTAGTGCGACAATTTAGTGCTTGTGGAATGTACTGCAGCAGGCGCCGAAACCATTGCGCCGAAAGATTGCATATGGTGAGAGACAAAATGTTCAATTTCAATCTTTGTTTTTGCACTAGTATCGTATGCATAATAAACTACACGAAACAACACTAACAATATACTGAGCAAAAAATGAAATATACATGATTACACGTTATACGAAAAGTCCATATATATATATATACAGTCCTGGCCAAAAGTGTGAGAACACTTCCAAATTTAGAAATTTTTGTATTTTACACTAAAAAACGCAATGTAGAAACAATATGATAACACCGTGTAGAAAGTAAATAGTTAATTCAGAAAAACTCAATATTATTTTGTATGTCCGCCATTATTGGCCAAACGCGCAGCAATGCGATTTGACATTGACTCGACCAGCTTTCTACAATAATCATCACTAATCTCTGTGCACCATACCACTTTAATTTGCTCCTTCATATCGTCGAGTGATGNCAATTGGCTGGTGCTCTTATGTTTAACAGTCTTAATGCAAATACCAGAAATGCGAAAACTTTATCAAGTTTTAGAAAATTACTGAATCAACTCTTTGAGCTACAATTAGCTGAACTCAATATTTTCACAAGTATGTGCGCAATATAAGAAATATTATTATTATTATTATTATTATTATTATTATTATTATTATTATTATTATTATTNGCTTCCTCAGACAGTTTTTGATGTGATGCCAGCAATTTTCTATGACGTTGAGGTCTGGGGTGTTTTCCGACCAGTTCTCAAGCAGTCCAAAGTCTTATGATGCAATCCACTGTTTAACAACTTTGGCGCTGTGGCAAGGAGCACCATCTTGTTGTAGTAAAGATGTTCCACGAAGCTGCATAAACATGGGAACTTTCTCCTGAATTATTTTAGGTAGGCCCTGGCTGTGATGTTATTTGAAGACAATCGGGGTTTGACTGCCGGTTTGCACGATGGAAGGTCAAAGGTAGTAGTCAATCGATGCCTAATGGTGCGTGTTGATACATTCTGCAATACCGCATTTAGATTTGCTTTGACTTCAGAAGATGAAGAGAATGGTTGATTGACGACGTAACGGTGAATGAGACGGTCAGTCTGAGGGGTTGTCACTTTTGGTCTTCCAGACCGCTTGCGAGAGGAAAAATTTTGAAGTTGCTGATAGCGAGTAACACTTCTGGATACCGAAGATACTGACATGCCCATTCTAACAGTTATAGCGCGATAATTGTACCCGTCCTCGTACAAGATATGAATTTGAGCACGCTTTGTTGGTGAAATTTCACTACCATGGACCATATTTCAAACTATAATGATAGTGCTTTTTCA
>CABFPE010000315.1:473140-495765 GCA_900660155.1 Hofstenia miamia
ATATTTCATTGACCTTATAATTTAGATGTTCAACTAGAGAATTTTTATTTGGATTATAAGTTACATTTATTAATTCTTTTTGGAAACAGTTCTCTATTGATTTTATTTCTATCCACAGTGATTCAAATATTTCATGATACTTTCACATTCAGATTTACAGACTGGTTTTAAAGATTTTGGCACAATTATCATAAGTCCACCACCTCTACCTATTTGATTCTTAAAAAAGACCTCAAAAATTTGTCTGTCTGGATTAAACAAGTTGGGGTCAATATCAGGCTTAAGCCAAGTTTCTGTAATTAGGAAAATTGCATTTTTTCCAATTTTTGTAATCAACTTTAAGGAATCATTTCAGCTTGAATTAAGTCTTCTAGCATTAAGGTATATATATTTAATGTTATTACAATAGTTTTTCAATTTGTGTTCAATTTCAGACTCATTTAGAATAGGACCAGGATTTGTTTCCATGTTGCTGGAAAGGATTAATTTTAAAAGAAGAAAATACCTAATAAATGTTTATAAATTAAGATACTGAATTTGGTAGTACACATGTAGTAATTGAGATGTAATTGCTTTCTGTGTTTTGTTTGTAAGTGAACATGTATATAGTACATATGCACATTTCAGAAAACAAAATATATAACTAGATAATACATAAAAAAATTTACCATTTTGATATATTTAGTCATTCTAGAGAGGAAGAGATGGGGTTGGAAGAAGACATTGACACAAAGAGGAGCTTATGACTTTGGAGTAAGAAACATGAGGAGTATGGAATGATGAAGCAGTAATTGGGTAAGGACTGAAGTGATTCTTTAGGATCTGAGTCATTTGTTTGATTCCATTGCCAGAAAGATGAATCCCATTGTGGGATAGGAGACTACAATCAATGGTTCTTCATGATAACATGAATCTTTTGAAGACAGGGATGACATTGAACTTGTTTGAAGAGACGTATGATAGGACATCATTAAATTCATCAATGACTTGATTTTGTTGTAAGAGTGAATATTTGGAGAATGGTGTAATTTCTAAAAAGTATTTGAAATGTAAAGAAAATTTAAGACAAATCTGTTCAACTAGATGATTGATATTTGATTTTAATGTTCAAACATCATTAGAGTGCATTGCATCAATTAGACCAGTGTTTAGAATGACTTTTGGATATTGTGAGATCTTTTCAGAAAGACATCTAGAATTGAGACCAGGATAAGAATGGATGGACGTGGTTTGGTTAGGTAGAAGATTATGTGAGTGGAAATTTTGCAGGATACTGCTTCCAATGATTAATTAGGTTGTACCAGGTTTGATTGATTTTACTTGACTTTGTGGTTTGTCTGATTTTCTTCTTGGATTTTTAAAGGAAATATTGCAATGTTCAGAGGTAGAATTGAATGTTTGTGTTGAACAGGATGCATTGATTGAGCAAGCAGATTTGGTAGGAGAAGATTGTGTTGCAGCATTGGAGACAGAGTTGAGTGAGCTTTTGAAAAAAAGTAGAAGAGCTTCAGTGGCGTTTTCTTTGTTGAGAAGAGAAAACATTTGATGCATCAGCATTTTCTTTTTATCTTTGATTAGAGAAGATGCTGCATCAAGTGTCAGTGCACCAGCAAATAGCTTTTTGTGTATTGCTTCTGTGAGTGAGAGAGAAACCCAACTGTCCATGGCCAGAGAAAGCATAATAATAATAATAATAATTTTAAGATTCAAAGGAAATTTATTGCTTAACTGTATATAAATTGTACATAAAATCTATAAAATAACACATGACAAAAAAATTTACAAAACTATTTAAATGTGCAATATTAATTAAAGCAGTTTTAAAAGTAATTCAATCATGCATTGAGTTTATTATCTATACCCAATAATGCTTGCTTACTTAATAAAATTTTTTGATTTTTTTCTTGAAGTGTTTATAGTTTTTCTCACATTTTATATCAATACTTAAATAATTCCATAAGATTGAACATTTAAAAGAAAATGAGTTTTGATGATTATTAATACTAAAAAGTGTTTTACTTCTTTTATTGATTTTGATGTAATTATTAAGAAAACTTAATAAACTTAATTCATGAATAAATTTGAAAATCATACATAAAGATTGACACTAAATAAAGTAACTTGGGGCCAAGATATCATATGATGATCTTAATTGCACTATGGTTTTTCAGTATAATTTAGTGTTCTAAATGCCCAATTAAACATTTTTGCTAGTGATGAATGTTTTTGCAATGTGGGATTTTGAAAAACAAATGCAAAGTCATTAAACTGACTTAAGACTAATGAATTAATTATATATTAATATTATGTTCTAATCCTATACCTAAAATATAATTGAAATAATGTTAGTAGGTTTAAGAGCCATCTGAGAAAGTAATAAAAAATGGACTGTTTTTGAGGCCTTTTTTTAGGCCTGTCTCTTATACACATCATGTTCAATTCCAAGCTGGGGTTCTCAAAATCCCTTGTTGTTTCTAAGAATGGTTTGTTTTAATTTTCTGCTATTTTCAGTTTTCTTGTGGGCCCCCTGAAATTTTTTGTTCAAAAAATACTTTTCAAAAATTTAATGCTTTAAGGCTCAGGCAATTTTAACCCAAATAATTAAATTTTCCCTTTGTAGTAATATTTTCAGATTTGCAATGGTCATGCAAAATTTTGCTTTTCCATCTGTTGTAGTTTTTGATTTAGAGGAATTTTGATTAAAAATTTAGAGCAAAATCTTCATTTTGGTAAAAATTGCAAATTTGACTTTCTCTCAAAAGCCAAAAAATGATCCAATAGGCTTCTGTGTTTATATATGTTCCTAATTTATGATAATCTATATCCATAGCAAAAATCAGGTTTTTCCTAATAATTTATGGAAAATCATCATTTTGAAATATTTTATAATAGACTTTGAGGCTGAGGCAATTTTTGCCTAAATTAATAGGCTTTTATATATTTGCACTAAGACCTATACTGGCTATCTCTATGCACAATTTCCATCTACTATCTTTAATGGATAATGTGCTATTTGGCCTTAAATTAAGGAAATTGACTGATTTTGCAACATTTTTGCAGTTTTTTGCCTCTAGATGGCGTAATTTATTTGGTATCTGCACACAACCTTAGCAACTATAAGTATGTTATGTACTAGTACTATACCTAAAATAAAATTGAAATTATGTTAGTAAGTTTAGGTGCAATGTGGGAAAGCTGCCAAAAAACAGACCTTTTTTGATGCCTTCCTTTAGGCTTAGGCTTAAAGATAGAATGTTCAATTTCAAGCTGGGTTCTAGAAATCCGTTGTTGTTTTTAAAAATGCCTTGTCCTAATTCTCTGCTATTGTCAGTTTTGCTGTGACCCCCTACTTTTTTCTTGAAATTTTTTTTTTCAAAAAATTTAAGGCTTTAGGGCTCAAGCAATTTTGGACAAATATTTTAGTTATTTTAGGCATACATAACTACCTTGATTTCCAATGTCTATGCAAATTTTCAAGCCATTCCCACAAAAATTACAACTGTGAGAGGAAAATATTGAAATTTTCAGAGAAAATCTCTTAGGTAAAAATTTAGAGGCCAAATATTGTAAATTTTGCCTCCTCTAAAATAGCCAATATTGAACCCAGAGCTTTGAAATTTTGAACATCTTCATTATACTAGAGAAAAACCTCACTGGCAAAAAATCAGCCATTTCAGCCTATTTTGGCCTGAGTTCTCAGTTAGCACTTCTCAGACCCATAGCAGAGGGATTAAAAATAGCTTTGTAAACAAATCTTAACCAGAAGCCATCAAGAGCCTACATTTTTGTATGGAAAACTTTATTATATTGTACCATTCTAGCTATCACCCAATTTCAATGTATCATACCAGCATCATATCTGTGATGAATCTACTTTATACTGATTTGATGTTATGTAAAAAGATCCCCTCTCACTGGGGGTATGTAGAGTCACTCAGTGATTTTGTGACTATTATGTTATTTGATTTTTCTATTTGTAATGACGTCAATATTATGTAAACCTATATTTTGATTTTAGTTTGTGATAACAGTTTAATGTCCCCTCACTTAGGTGCTATGTAGTATTATTGCTCAAATTAAATTGTGAGGTAAACATGATCATCATGTGATATTACATTGTAAACAAAGACAGGTAATAGTTTTCAATGTATATAATGAGAAACACTGTAGAAAATGGTCAATAGATTTTATCTAGCTTCAACTTCAGTCTACCTTTTTATTTAGTAATTTCTTTTTTTATATGATAATAATTGTGAAGGTTCTGGTGATAATTTGGGAGTACATTCTTCAAGTACTGACACAACATGTAATTATTCAGACAGTAAACAAGCACAAATTGTGGACTGCATTAGGTTATGTGTACAGCTACATATAAAAATAATAAACCTTTTATTTGATTTCAACAAGTACATGCACAAATAATTGATTGCACTGTGATGATATTATACTGTTGGTTAACCTGAATGCATGGCAACTACATGCTATTATTTAGTAAGCTGAGAGATAAGAAAACAAATGAGCTGTTTATTTTCATAGTGAGATAGATATTAATGTGTGAGACAATTAGGGTAGCACCAATCACTCAAGTTAAACACTTCTCTTTTTGGAAATCATTTTAGCTGGAAGCTATACAAATTGGTCATCCTGGAGGTTACCTAAAACAGTACTAATTACTTAGATGAATTACAGATGTTTATTCTAAAATGTTTCTATTCTACTTTAATGGAATCAGGGCTGTTATAATAAGGTCACTTCTGCAACATTTTGCTATGACAATGAGTTCTGTAGTGTAATTAGAGTTCCCAGCCTGTGATTCTACACTAAAGCCTAACCACTCCACCAAAGATCACCTTCAATGAAAGCTGTATCTGTTCAGGCCCCTAAGGCATCATTTTATGAAAAGGGAAATGCCAAACACATGCAGTAAAAAAACTCCTGCATCTCAATCTAAACCCAGTCTGAATGTGAATAGATCAAAAAAATTCAATCCTTCAAAGCTGAAATCAAAGTGCTAAAACAGAAAATGGAAGAAATTCAAATCCAAATCAATTGCTAACCAAATTAAATTGAATGAGTCTCCAACATCAAGGTATTACATGCCTAAATCAAGGAAATAAGGTCAATCTGCTTCAACACAGCCAACATCAATAAAGGTAAACCATCTTCCACTGAGGCAGCTCCTAAGCCAATAAACCTAAACAAAATCCATTGTAACCACTACAGGCAACACAGACATATCTGCTCTAACTGCAAAGCATCTATCCATCTTCTAGCTGATGAAGAATGCTACTACACAGACAACAGTAATGTCTACAAATCTGATTCCAAAGATGAGGATTTAAACTATTAAGAGCCCCAACTCCCAGCTGAGCAGGAACTGTTCTCATCATGACTGACCTACAAAAAAACACTATACCCATTACAATAACAGCATAATAACTCAGGCCACCATTGATACCAGCAGTTTGGTGTCAATCATAGCTGATACCTGTGCACATCAAATCAGCATTCATTGTGATACCATCACCTTGCATAATCAAAGATTAGTTAATGCCTCTGGAGATAATCTTGAGTTTACCACATCTTCAATAACAAATTTAACCATGTTATCCTTTTTGTTAACACAACTAACCATACATTACCATACAAATTGATTTTAGGCAAAGATACCATTGCATCATTAATTTAATGATCCAGCTAATAAAGACATTACAACTCATGTACAGACCATTGAATTGAAAACCATACTGTTGTGCCCTTCACAAGTAGAAAAGATTGAACCATTCAGTTGGCACTTTATCACTCTTACTAGTGACCAGCCAATAACAACTGATATTGTCATAAACAACCAACAAGGTGTGAAATCAAAAAAATCATCATATTAGCATCAATCTTAAAATGTCAAAACAATACCTGCAGCAGAGCCATACTCAATAAAACCAATAAGTTGATTACCATCACACCAGATAACATCAAGACTTATGCATAACCTGTAATAACTTTCATATGAAAAAGACCCAAACCAATTCTGTCAATCACACCAGATTTAGACAAAATCACTAATCCCTCTGTACCAATCATCACTATGGCTTTGAATTTTCACCTAAGTGAATCTGAAGCTCAAGCCCTCACCAATTTACTAGAGAACCACAAAACCATCTCAATTTTAATACCATCAGTGTAGGAAAAGCAATCAGAGAAGAGCAGTGCATAGAGACAGTTAACAATACACCTATTTGACAACCAGTCCAACATGTACCAGAACATCTCAAACAGGAATATTCAAAAATAATTATGGACTTACTTAACAATGGCATCATCCAACCATCCAAAAGCCCACATGCATCACCAAAAGTGTTAATCAAACAGGACAACAAATATAGATTATGCAGAGACTTTCACAAACTCAATGACACCACAAAAAAGAAGCCTATCCTCTTCTGGGAATCAAGCAAATACTGTAT
Organism: Hofstenia miamia; assembly: GCA_900660155.1. Taxonomy (NCBI): domain Eukaryota; kingdom Metazoa; phylum Xenacoelomorpha; order Acoela; family Hofsteniidae; genus Hofstenia; species Hofstenia miamia. The sequence goes on from CABFPE010000315.1 coordinate 479,605, forward strand.
ACATCATGTCAAAATACATTCTTTATTACTCTTGATTTGTGCAAAGCCTATTGACAGGTGCCAATGTGTAAATCTGATATAGAGAAGACTGCCTTCATTACTCCTCATGGCCTCTACAAGTGGCATTACATGGCTTTTGGCCTTTGTAATGAACTGGCCATGTTCCAACATTACATCACAAGGGTACTGCAAAATGACAAACACCAACTCAACAAAAGAACCACAGCATACATTGACAATATCCTTATTGCATTGAAAATGATACCCAATCACCTAGAAAAACTCAATAAGATCTTTCATCTATTAAAATGTTCAGGTTTAAGAATTAACACACAAAAATGTCACTTCCTGAAAAAATCAGTCATATTCTTAGGTAGGAAAATTGAAAAAGGTAAAATAAGTCTTAAAGAGGATGCATGTGATACCATTGCAAAAATCATGCCACCTAACAACAAAAAAAATGTACAACAAATATTAGGTTTCTTAAATTATTACAAAGTATTCAATTATTGCCAAGAAAATCATTCATATATCCAACATATTAAAAGCTAAAACTCCTTTCCAATTGTCCTGGGACCACCAACATGAATTAGATAAGTTAAAATTAGAACTAAGATGCTTACCTAGCTTGAATACCCCAGATTTCTCTAAGTAATTCATCCTTGATTGTGATGCTAGTTCCATCGCCATTAGCACAGCATTAATTCAAATAATCAACAGGATTGAAACACCTACCCATTTCTTCAGTCACAAATTCTGCCCAGCATAACTGAATTACAGCTTGACAAAGACTGAGATGCTCACCCTCATTGAGAGCCTTAAAAAATTCAGATATTTCTTGTTAGGACAATCACATTTTACTGTTTACAAAGATAATTCCAGCATAAGTTGGCTGAAAAAATTTTCTGGCAACTGATGCAACATCATCACTCATTGTATTGAGTATCTGACCAACTTTAATTTCACTATTGTCCCTCAAGTAATTCTGCTTGTATGAGAGGTTCTACTAGGAGATTAAACAATTTACACTGAAACTGTACAATCAGCTTGAGGCTCCCTAGCCTGAAATTTTTCAGATTATGTGACAAAGTAGTTACTCAGTGAGAAATTTTGATGCAAGTCACTATTATGATGCAATATGCTGAAGTTCAGAGTTGGAAAGTAGTCCTTGCACTTGAAATGATTGCTGCTACTCAGAAGATATTCTCAGAGCCACCTGTTCACCTTTTGCCACAGAATTAAATTGAGCAAGAGGGGTGTGTAGAGTTACTCAGGGACTTTATACTTATTTTTAATCAAATTTTGTAATTTGTAATGACATTGACATGATATAACTATTTATTTCGAGCTTAGTTTGCGATGCTATTTTAATGTCCTCTTGCTTTGGTGCTACATAGTATTATTGCTTAATGCAATTTGTGATTGAAACATGATCACATGATTTTACATTGTAAACAAAGGCAGGTAAAAATTTACTATGTATAAAACAAGCAACTATGTAGAAATGGGTCAATAGAGTTTATCTCACCTCAACTTTGTTTATTTTTCTTTCTTATTCTACTTTTTTGATTTATTATGTTTGCAATAATTATTGTGTAGGTTCTGACAATAATTTGGGAGTACTTGTTTAAGTACTGATGTGATGAGTAGAATTCAGACAATAAGCAGCCCAAATTGTGGACTGCATTAGTTTATGTGTACAGTTATGTGTAGGTATAATGTACCTTTTCATTTAAATGCAACATGTACATGCACTAATAATTTATTAGACTGTGATGATATTATACCACTGGTTAACATGGATGCATAGTAATTCCATGCTAATATTTAGTGAGCTGAGAGATAAGAAAACAACTGAGCTGTTTATTTCATATTGAGATAGAGAATAAATTACAAAACAAATAGGGTAGCACTGCACTGATCAATCAAGTTACAAACTTCTCCTTCCATGGATAGCACTTTGGCTGGAAGCCATAAGAATTGGTCATCCTGGATGTTTCTAAACAGTTACTAGTTACATTGATGAATTACTGATGTGCTTACATATGTCAGCTTTTTTTGAGTAGTTATGCAAACTTGCTGAGCACCTACCCTTGGTACATGTAGCCATCTCACAGAGGGGTCTGATATGAACATTGAACATTCAGTTAAACATAAACTGGAAACTAGTATTGCAGAGGAAACAGTGTTACAACCTGTGGTTTCACCACAATTTAAAAAATGTCATCATCACTCATGCTCCCCCCCTTACTCTGCCTCCTCACAATGTTCAGCTTCACAGCAACACTCACTGGAATGGCAGCAACAATGTCGTGCTTGTCTTTCTTATGATGGATCTGAAACTTTACACCCTTACTTCATTGCTACTAGAACTGCACATCATTATATTACCAAATCTCAATTATCTTTCAAAACAAAACTGTTTATAAATAAACAATTGGACACTCCAAATCTGTTTTGCCTTATCTTATTGATGCAAAGAATCATCCTGCTATCAATACTTTTTTCTTTTACATGCACAAGATGTGTAAGGAAATGAACCAATCCCATTACCACAGCACTGTTCATACTACTTTCAATTCAAAATTTTGCATTTCTAATCTACATTGCCTGTTAACTTACAAGGACAATCTAGTTATGCAACCTGAAGTTAATCTCTCTTTGGAAACCCATTAGTTATTTACTTTGACAAAACCAAGGAACTTTCTGACTCAAAACTGATAGAGAAAATATCTCTAGCCTATAAACTTGCCAAAGCTTCTAAAATTAATTAATTACTCTTGTTGTTCTGGATACTGATCAATCTCACTTAGTTGGAGCTGAACTGTATGAGCTTGAACTGAGCCTGGAAAATTTCTTTTCTCCATTCTATTAACTTTTCTGTTTTTGGTTTACCTAATTACAATACTTCCACTGCTGCACTAATTCACATTGATTTATTCTTACATAAAATTTGCCTAAGACATTGCATTATGGATGACAAACACATTGCAGTTGACGTTTTCTTTAAACAAACACAGTCCTACAAGCTTATTGCTGAACAATCTGCTCCTGCAAATATCACTGAAATTCATGTTAGTTTTTGCCTTCAATCTATTGGTTAACACTCTAAACAACATTGCCAACATCTGGACAAACATTAAGGCTGATTGGCCTACAGAAAACAACTGCCCTCATATCAAAATATCGTCTCCATTCAGAAAAATTTTGTCTTTAGCAGTTGTTTATTGAGTTGTAATGTAGACTAAATGATAAAATATTATACTAGATTTAGTAGAAATAACTCAGATAAATAATTTAATGTACATATGAGAAAATTTTGTCTGACTCATCTAATGTTATTGATATTCATATCTCATTCATGCTAAATTTTTATTCATATTGTCATAACGATTTGCTATGTCGATCTCAAGGTTCCTTATGTCGGTTTCAAGATTTCGTATGTTGATAAAAAGTACTAACCCCATTTTCTAGTGTTGCCAAATAACCATATATTTGTATCAACAAATACAGGGTTTTCGAATCGAGTGCGAGTTTCAGTTTTTAGTGTAAATTAAGTCTTTCCTACAAGAGATGTTTAAATTCAGATATCCAAGAGGCATGAGATGAAATCTAAATAGGCTTAAATAATTCGAACAGAACTATTATTCATGATTTATGTTCTTAATGTGAAATTTTTAACAAAAAACGAACGATGTAGTTTTTTTAAAAATTTATTCAAATATTCTCTATATTTATACACAAAAACTTCCTCAATAAATTATGTACTCAATAAAGCGCATATTAGTTGTTATAATAATACGAGTAAAACACATTGAATAATCAAAATTAATATATTTATATTTTTACCACAATTTATTTTAAAATGTTACCTAAGGTAAGAACTTGATTTAAACTAAAAATGTATAGATTTGCTTAAATATACTTTATATCTTGCAATTTGTTTAATAATCGATATTTTATAATGCTATTGTCCTTAAATATAAACCGCTTGCTATGAATTTGGTTAATTATGCAAAGTTATCGCTTTGCCCTATATTAGTATTGATTTTGTTCGCCAAATTTATTTTACCATAATTCCGAGTTTTCTAAGCTTAAAAATAATTTTAACGATTTATAAAGAAAATGAAATTTAATATAATTCAAATTTTATGGTATTTTCGAGTTGATTTTTCATTGGGGTCTAGTATTGATGATTTCTCTTCCGAGTTTTTCCGATTGAGTTTTGCGAGCTTATTCGAGTTCAAGTTCTTAACAGTCCGAATATTCGAAACCCCTTAACAGGTGCAAAAATTCAAAGTTTTCAACTTTAAGATTATCTTTGATTTGGAAAAATAGTTTGATCTAAGAGTCTCATTAATGTTAATTTATGGTAGATCATTTTGTACATCAATTGTTTTAAATTTTACGTAAGATTTTGCATAGCATTTGAATGTAACAGTCAAGTACTCTTTATTTTAGTGATGATTTTTAGTTTTAGCATTATTTCCTTTAATAGGGACGATTTACTACCGAAGTTGTCTCTAATAGGAAACCTGAAATTTTGAACTAAATGTCATTTTAGAAGTATATAAAATTTGGCATATTTTGCCTGCGGGTTTTTATAGACGTTCACTTTGTACGAACTCTATAGGACATAAAACACATTAATGCCAGGTTAGAGAAACTCCCCAATAAGGTTGGTACTTAAATTTGCCAATGCATCCTACAGCCGTCAGAAATTATCTTCCAGCAAAAGATGCACTATAAAATGTCTCTTAGCCAATAGCATTAATCAAAATGCATTATGAATATGTTAATTAGTATCATACATAAAAATTTAGAAATTGCATATGTAAGAAGGAAGTGAAATGTTAATTTAATGCTTATCTGAATTAATTACGATCTTAACTAGGTGTCTCTTAAACAATGCCCCAATTAAGCGCATTTGACAAATTCAACTAACAACCACCCCCATCCCCCACAATAATATCCGTTATAATAAAAATTATTTTCATGTATTGTGTTGCCTCTAAAAAACCCCCAGAATGGTCTTTTGTCTCTAATTCGAAAAAGAAGAAATAGTCTTAGAATGTATATATTTATTGTTATGAAATTTGTGAATATTTTAAATAAATTTCAAAAGACAGACATTTGGAGCGTGGTTTAAAGCATGACTTTTTTTCAGCATCTGAACTCCCGTTCTATCATAAATTTTTTCAACTCCTCTTCCTACAGTCAAACGTATATTTTAAAAAGGTAAAGCTAGAAGTATTTCTACATGCTTTATTTGCCTGATGTACAGAATGAAAATATGAAATGATGTCTTTCATTTTAGATTCAATATTATTTCAAGTTATTATAATGTTTCTTTTAGAGAATGGATCTAGATGAAAATTTGATTAAATTCGTTTGTATTGATGGAGACGCTAAAAACCTACCACCTGAGTTATCAACAATAAAAAACCTTAATGCTACTATCCATTCCAATGTTGACAAATCTTTCCAGTATGACCTTATCTTAAGCTGTAATTCTCAGTCGAGATCTTTATCTGCGTATTTGGATATTCTTTCCCCTAGTGGCACTTTAATTGTGATCAATGATAATTTACCATCACAAGAAGAGTTGTTACTAGTTGGCTTTCATTCGGTTTTGAAAACATCATCATTCATTCAAGGAAAAAAGCCATCTTTTAATGTTGGCTCATCGCAAAAATTAAATTTTTCTAAAAAGGTAATTTTGATAAAAACTTCTTTTATATATATATATATATATATATATATATATATATATACAAATAAGTTGCGGTGAGTGCGTTTACAATTGGTAAATTTGTGGAACTCCCAAAAATAACATTGTAATGGAGAAATTAATCATATTTAATAATAATTTAATGAAAGTTCGGCCGTATTTGATGCTCTCGTTGCTTGTTAATACATGTTTTATTTTTGCAAAAATGGTCGTGCTCCGTGCAAATGCCATGTAATGGGTGAAAATGTAAGATGTTCGCACTACCTATTGAATTTTCAAAAAACTCGAAAGAAATACAAACAGGCTATATTTATTTTCCTTCGGAGAGCAAATGCAAACGGTCAGTATAGGGTAAATACTATTAAATTTTTTACCGAAGTAAATAGTCAATTTACTAAGGGTGAGATAAGATCAATCTTAAGAATATGAAATAGTAATTTTTTGTTAAACGTAATGATTTAAAAATTTGAAAGAAATTTACATGAAAATTGACAGTTACAAAGTAGTTGAAATAAATTATTTACTTTTTTATACTTGACTAATTAATATATTTTTAAATATAATATTGCAGATATAACGTATATATGATGGATTTCACTCGCACACATATAATATAGTTGTATTCTCATCCGATTTTCAATAAATTAGTAAAAATATTAAAAAATATTTTCAATTGCACTCAGCGTGACTTATGTTATTCTACAAATGTACTGATAGCTTCCTATTTTGTGCATTTTTGCACTCATCGCGACTGATTTTTTACCATTTTGAACTGAACGCGATTTATTTTATGCAAATGCACTACATATATATATATATATATATATATATAATTTAAAAGAACAAAAATAATTCATAGTTAAAATACAAGTGTACAAACTAAAATAAATGAATAAATGGAGTTTGCTGACATTTTGTATTTTAATTTTGTTTCTCCTTAATATAATTCGATTCTGCGGTCTTGGTGCATTTGTGTTTTATTTAAGCATTAAAGTCTGATGTTTATGCTTTGTGAATTTTTGAGTTCATATAAATTTCGGAATGTAAGAGTCCATATAGATGTTCGTGAATTTGTCTTTTAGTTTCAGCAATGTAGAAGCTTTCACATTTCCTAACATTATATTTATAAACACTTGATAAAATCAATGTTTTTTTAATTTGATCTTTGTTATGAATTTAATTGATGTTTTTTCCGAAATTAAAATTGGTATAAGTCTTTATTTAAATAATATGGAGGTTCTTAAGACGTGCTTCGTATGGTTTAGTAAAATGTAGTTTCCAAATGTGAAATATATTTTTACACTTATCTGAAAATCACAATCTGAATAGATTACAATGTCAATGTATTGACTGATTCCTCAAAATCAATTTTAGTATTATTCGTTAATTTAAAAAACAGAATCCATTTATTTAATAACTTTATTGGAGTGCACACTTATTGAACTCCTTTCTATTAGGCAATTTTGCTGATTGGCTTATAAAATTCATTTTAAGAAATTGCCAATTTTACTGTGAAATTTTTCTAATATTTATTATTAATTAAATCTTACATTTTTTGCATACAATATTGGACAGTTTTTGAAATTTTTTTATCTTGCTGTCATGTCCTGCTTTCAGCAACATAAATTTGTTGGAGTAGCAAATTCGAAGTGATTACGATTCTTAGGGGTAATTCTCGTTATTCATTTGTTGTAAAATCATTGTTAGTTCATTGAATGTTCAAGATTCACAGTTTATCTAAATTTCTACTGAATAGATTTGTTATTCGATTTGCACTATCAAATGCTTCTTAATCATTCTACTAATAATAACTAATACCATGATACATTTTAATGGTGATCAATATTTAATATGTATATGACTGAAACTAATTCATACCGTATTGGCATATATAATGTTGCAATATACCATTAAAATTTTCATAAAATAACCAAATTTGAAACAACTATGCAGAAATTAATTGGTTTCTGTGCAATCTCAACTTAATGTGAATCTTTATATTGCGAACGCGGAATTTTCTTGTAGATTTAATTATAATGGAAATTGTGTACTTTTGTTAAAGGAAATTTGTAGGAAGGTGGTTTTAAAATGTATATCAGACAACCAGATTTAGGTCATCTAGATATTAAAAAGCAGAGTGTAATTAAGCAAAAACTTCTTGAAGCAATATTCCGGGCATATTCAGCAATATACATACCAAATATCATTTACGCTCTCTAATATATCAAACAGCGTGATAACACTTAGCGAGTTTAAGAGTTTATCTTGAATAATAACTCTTCACAAGAGATAAAGGTATATTGATATAAAACATCTTTAAGTTTCACATAGTTGTCCATGAAATTTAATGCATTTTTATGTAGATGATGCTCTGATTATCCTTCTAAGCCATGTTGTAGGTAATCCGTTATCTATGATGTCTATAATAATTTGTGAATTTCTTGCTTATAGTACGCCTACGTTTATTTCATGGAAAATCGCAATGCAATAAAAATCAATTTTTGTTTTTCAAGATTCTGAATTCTAAGAGTTCATTAACAACTGATATCCCTTTGGAAATGATGTAAATATTTCGAGGCCTAGCCGAAATTTCCTCAGTCTATACTCACTCTATGGAATTTTGAACTATTTTGAAACGTAATCTTTAAGATTCTAACACAGTGCATAGTTGTGCTTTACGCGGTTTTAAGGGTTTAAGCATGATTAATATTAATATTGAGATCTATTGAACAAGGAAAAATTACTTAGAATTAAGTGTTAACAGCTTTTCATCATACAATATGAAAGATATGCAGAAAGATATAGCAATTCTGAGCTGCCATTGATAATGAAATGAGTTATATGAAACTTATTTCTGGCACGGAAGAAAAGTGTTCCACATATACCGACTTTTAGTGTATCGAATATTTGTATTTCTCTTGAAGTAAAGGCATTCATCTTATAACTACCAAGAGACTATTAAGAATTTTTTAAGCTAAACGAAATATTCCATGAATTGTTAGAAATCAGTTTTCCATAAAATATATTCAATTGTCACAATACCAACCATAACGACTTAGCGCTATTCAAAACAGAAAATTTATTTTAGCTCTGTAGCTCTTAATTGTCTTTGGATGGAGTTATTTAATATTGTCACTGCAATAACAAGGTTTTTGCAATATCAATTTTTATTTCATTTATAAAATGATCGCTTATGTTTGGTGATTTTGTTTTTGTAAAAAATATGTATTGCTTTAGAAATCGTTTTATTTTATCCAAAACATGTAGTTTCAATTTCTGAACTCTCTTTATTTAACTTGATTTCAATATATTTTGAATCGGTTTCTGCTGGTTTCATATTGTTTATATATATATATATATACACACACACCCAGTCATATTAATTGCAACAGTTGTCATTTTTCGCTAAACTCAAAAAAACTCCAAAAAACTTTTATTGCAACAACAATTAGAAACATAGAAATACAGTGTCAGTAGCCTGTGTGGCCGCCGCATAACTTGCGTAGTACTTCAACACTCCGCTTCTAACTAGCCGCCGTATTGACACAAGCAGCAGCAATACCATTATCTGTTGTACAGATTTGGTTGACTCGATTGATGACTTCCTCACGCGTTGTAGTCCTTTGTAGCAACATCTTCCTTTTCAAAACGGCTTTCTATCGGATTCATATCCGGCCTGTACGGTGGCCACTCCAGTACAGCGACATCATGTTGTTCGAAGAGTTGTTTCAAAACTTGCGCATTATGGCATCGAGCATTATCGTGCTGATAAATCCAATTGTTGGTCGCATTAAAATGATGTGCAAATGGCAATAGATGTTGTTGAATGACGTTTCTGTACTTTTCGGCTGTCATAGTGCCTTCGATAGCCACCAAGGGTCCTGTCCCAGTCGCTGTTATACACCCCCAGAACATCACCTTCTTCGTGAATTGCCGAGGATGGCTAACATGAGCATCACGTATAGGAGAACCCGAACCTCTGCGAACGTACTGAGAGCGCGGACCGGTTATTTGCACAGCTGTTTCATCGGAGAACACTACAGAAGCCCATTGTGCGTCGCTCCATTGAAGGTGATCACGAGCCCATTGCAGCCGAGTACGCTTCCGAGCAGCAGTGAGAAAAGATGATGCCACTGGACGGCGAGCTATTCTACCAGATCGCACAAGGTTGCGACGAAATGTGCTGAGACTGCAGCTCCCCAACTTCTGCTCGTATTTCTTATGCTGTGGCTCNTGCCACTGGACGGCGACCTATTCTACCAGATCGCACAAGGTTGTGATGAATTGTGCTGAGACTTGCATGGACTGCAGCTCCCCCAACTTCTGCTCGTATTTCTTATGCTGTGGCTCGTGGATTGATGACCGACACTTTTGCAACCTGTCTTTGCCTTTGAACCGAAAGCATTCGAGGACGACCACAGTGGCCCCTACGACGTGTTGATGTGACACCCGTAGCACGGTGACGTTGAATTATTCGAGAAACAGTTGAGGGACACATATTCAACATTCTTCCAATATTTCGCACACCGTTTCCTCCATTATAGTGATGAATGATTAGATTGCGTAAGTTCTCTGGTGTGTCCGCCATGCAAATAATGCTAATTTCAAATGTAAATAATGAATTTATATGAGCTGTAGACAGATCCTATTGGTTAAATATTAATTCATAAGCAAAGTAGCAAAGTAGTATACAATTAATATTGTAATGCGTGCGTGGAGTATGTGTTGGTATCTACTATATGCGTATTTACACATATTTAGCAAGTGTTGCAATTAATATGACTGGGTGTATATATATATATATTTAGATATACATATAGATAGATATATATATATATATATATATATATATATAGGTTTAATTATTCGAATTGGATAAATATATCTATATATCTAAGCTTGAATGTTCACTTTCTGACATCATTGAATAATTTAATTTATTGCAAAAATATTGTATTAAAAATCCATATTGTATTCAGAAAGGGTAGTTGTGATGGAACTATTTTGAGTACTTATTGTTTAATACCTCTGTTCTATGTGTATTCTATTTCGCGCATTATATAGTGTTTGCTTAGTGTATATTTATTGCATATTTAGCCATTGAAAAAAAAGAAATGGGTGATTTCAACGGATGACACTGATACAATTGACACTGACGCATTGCTAACTGAAGAAGATTTGAAGCCACCTGCCAAAGAAGCACTAACTGCAGCTTCATGTGGTGTTAGCACTTCAGGGGTACGTAGAGCTTGCAAAGACTGCACGTGTGGCCTCGCTGAAGAAATCGAAGCTGAATCAGCTGCAGCTACAGCCAATTCAATGAAGTCTTCATGTGGGAATTGCTACCTTGGAGATGCTTTCAGATGCGCTGGTTGTCCTTATAAAGGCATGCCTGCTTTTAAGCCTGGAGAAAAAGTTTTGCTAACTAGTGATGGCTTAAGTGATATTTAATTTTTAAATTATTGAATTTTATTAAAGTTTTGTTTTTATTCATATTTTTGTAGTAAACCAAGTTCTTTAAAATATACGTATCTCCATTGAATGATAGTGCATCATGACCTGTATTTAATACGTAATGGTTGAATACAGAAGATAGGCCTTCATATATATTTCTTTCAAAACCTACATGATCGACCAATTGTTAGGTTAATATAATGTAGCCTATATGGGTTACACGGAGAAATAACGGAAATCGTTAATATTGCGCCTATATGTAACTGTGGTATGCCAAATTATATTTTCATTTCTTGGCACGAATCGTTTTTAAAGCTGTGAGGATAATTAATAGCTGGTGAGCGATTTTTGGATGCCATCATTCAATGTGAAACACGTTTCTCCTTATATATTCCAGAGTTAAGGGGAGAATTTCTAGAATTGATTTTTAGAATAAGTTGAGTAGAAAGAAAATGCTGCCCTCAGCGACTCATTAAAATTGTTTTAATATTGTCGATATTCAAAACTGATGGAAAGCATAGGGCAACTCGATGAAAAACTATGTGCAAACTGTTAATTGGACTACAACTGCCCAATACTTACAAAAGCTGCTTCTACAACGAAAATCTATTAAAATTTTATATAATGCCTTTCCAGACATTCAATTTTTTGAGCCCCTAATTATATCGTCATGGTAGAGATTGTTTTAATTTACGTTTAAATATGCCTAATGTATTTGCAAAACGTATGTGTTGGTTCAAATTCCACATTTTTGCGGTTTTAATAATATACAAATTATGCCATATAGAGAATGTACCTCATTTTAATACTATACATGTACGAGTGCGAGGAGGGTTAAATTTTATTACAGTTTCAAACAACTTCAGTGAAAATATTAATAAATATTATGTAGTTAATTATTTAACAATGATATATTGATCTGTGTTTCTTATTGCAGTATAAGCTACCGATATATGTATTTTAGATACATGTGCGATAAATGTGTAACTTTGGTAGTATCGTTAGGCCTCCTATGATTTATGAATAAAACTAGACTATTCCAAACAAAATAATCCTTATTGTAACTTTTTATTCTTAGAAAATGAATTTCTAATTGTTCATATTTTACCAGAAAATATTGATCAAGTCAAAAGAAGAAGGATTAGATAAGATATGATATTTTTTATTCAGATAAATATTTACATTTTGAAACTAGTAATGTATTTGAATAGCGTTATAAAATATACAAACATACATACGAATACATGCAATAAAAGAAAACTGAATGCAATAAATATCACAGGCTATGGATAAATTACTATAGGAGTTTGAATAAAGAGATTTTATATAATCATTATTGAAGAATTTGTGTTATTGTCTTGATTTATCCGAAATATTTTTTCTTAGGGAACATTTTAATGTACTTGGAACTCATTGGGTAAAGAGAAAGAACAGTGAAGAATTACAAGCTTCTAAGTTCGAATAGCAGTATTAATGTATAACTTAGTTTTTAAGATAATTATCTGCTGTGGGAAAAGGATGCATCTAGAAATAGTGTATTTAGTTCTGGAAGAATTCTTGAAACATTCAGTGACCAACTATATTTGATAATATTCAATAAAAAATCATCAGTAAATATAATATTTGTATTACTAAATGATGCTATTATCTACATCATTGTATAATTTTGCACTCTGGTATAGTATTACTTTACCTATGAATTTCATTGTTTAAAATTCGCTGGCAGTAATCTAAGCAATAGGCCGATGTTGGTAATTACTGCTAATTATGATTGAGACAAAAGTTTTTCTGATTTGCGCAATTCAGTTCACATAGAAAATTTTTCTGCATTCTTTTTTGAGTGTACAAGACTTTAAGCAGACATATTTCCAGAAATTAATTGCTCTTGAGTAGAACAATAGAACAGTTTGTCGCATCTGCAACGAAAGTGATGGGAAGACAGTTTCTCATCACATCGGGAGCATGGCTAAAAAGCTACTAGTAAGTTATATTTGTTGCTGAAATTGAAACATCTTGGATTTAGCCAATATGAACTACAAACACTATACTACGCATTAGTTATGCTCTCGCTAACATATTGTTGTTCAGTTTGGGGAGGTTCCTCAAAATCCCTTATGCTGCTCTTAGATAAAGTTCAGAAAAAAGCTTTACGCCTTAAAATTATATAAAATTATACCCCTATTGAAAAAATCATAACCAACGTTGATAATGGGCTTCTTCAGCAGATACTAACTTCTGAGAATCATGTACTGCAAGATATTCTGCCTCAACGCTCACATTATGGAGATAATCGACTGCGGGGGAGGCTCCCTGGAGTAATCAAAACCAACTCTGAACGAGAATTTTCTCTATTTCCATATCGGCTCCTTCGTAGAATGAAAATCTAGCATTTTTATAACTTAAATGGATGTTTTTATCTACTTTAAAATGTAAGTTTATTATTATTATATATATATGCTTGTATAGTTCGTTTAACTAATCAGAATTCGTAGACATAGTCCATGCTCAACCGTTGTAATAAAGCTAATTAATGAACTCAGAATAGGACTCATATTTCGAAAGTAAGAACAGGCTCATACTCAATTATAGCACTTTATCCGAAAATAATATATCAATTTAGTTATTTACAAAGAGTTACTGTTTAATGTAGTGTATATTGGAACACAATTATGCTTCCTTTGTCATTATGTCCTATAATACTTGATGATCTGTTTGTGACATGAGTAACATTGACATTTGATGTTACTTATTTCTCTTTTGGTCAGTTTACTCAGCTAATGTAAATGTTTTCAAATAACTCAGATTGTACAGCACTATTTAATCTCATATCTGTCGTTCTGCAATAATTACTGTACTTTACAGCGTGTCACATCCGCAATGCTTAAAAATTATCTTGGTACTGGTGACTTTTTTCACATTTTTTCATGTAGATTATTATTGCTAGTGTATCATAATCTACATTCAAGATTTTGTTCTTGTGTCCCTAAAAGATGTTTTCCTTCCTAACTCAATTGCTGTTCCTTATCAGAAATATATACTTTTTCAAGAATTTTCCCAATGTACTTAAAAACGATGTCATAAGCTATTTTATCCACGACATCATTATTTATTTTAGTGCTTTTTACAATAAATAGGCAAAGTACAATAAGTCATTTTAGTTTCAAAAAGTGTTTGCTCTCTTTAGCTAAATTCATTGTCATTAATTTTTAATTGATAAGAGATGATATAATTAACGACATAATTCTTTGGTTGTTAAGATAATTCTTTTTTGAAACAGTCTTGAAATCTTTAATCACTTTCTTTTTTTCCTGATCAAGTATCTTTATCCAAGTTATTTCACAATTTTTCTACAGTATTAAAAATACGTTTTTGATTATTTTACTTCTAAATTTTCTACATTGATATGTACCACATCTAATATTATAATTTAATGAGATGTTATCTTTTAATTTATAAAATATTTCTGAGATCTTCTATTGCATTATTTCATCTGGATGTAAGAACATATAATCTTTTGTTATTCGTCATTTAATCACATTGTTATTACTATTTATAAGTATGTTCATACTTTTAAAAATTTTCCTTAACTTCTTTTTAGAAATATCAGATAGGTTTAATGAAATTTATTAATTCAATGAAAATAATGTTTTGAATATGTAGCCTTCATTTTTATTTAGAATTGTTTTAAATATATTATACTTCCAGTGTAAATTGATCTTGCATTTTGAAAAAATATTTTATTTTTTATAACTAAATTGATAATCACATAACTTTAAATGATTCGATATTTCTGTTGATGTTCTATTCTCAAGTACGAAGAATTTACTTCAATTGCAAAAGCAAAGAAAGATATTTACTGAAGGATTGGATATAAAAAGAACAAAGGGATTGGAAATTTACTATTTTAGGTGATTGCATTTTGTAACTGTATTACTTACTGGTGTTTTTGATTTTTATTTCTTACGTATCGCTTTACTTAGATTGTTTAAATGCACCCTCAATGGTCAATTGTAAATGTATCTGCATAATGACTGTTTCACGTTTCAGCTTATCCTAAGCTAATGTTATATTTGTTCTATACACTTCTTAAGATGAATTGTAAAGCTTAACATACTTTTGTTATTTTAAAATTATTTCATGTAATGGGTACTCTTTTTATGAAAGTACAAAATGCATTTAAAAATAATGAATTAATTCTTTCTCTGTAAAATTGATGTTTTTCGTACTAGTCTAAGTGGTTTGAATTGAAATTGCCTACAAAAAGTGCCTTTAGAAATTTTTCTATCCGAAAAATACCTCTCCGCATTATTATTATTCCTCCACTCATTAGAGTCATAATATTATTAATTAAATCATGTCAAAAATATGCCCTCAAAAATGAAACAAAACGGTTTTCTTCTGTACGTAATCAGGTTTCATGAAGAAATATTTTTTGACTTAAATCCGAAGATAAAATATGTCCTTCCAAAATTGCAAATTTATAATGCCAAATATTTTTTCAATAACTACCTTGAATAAATAATGTTCTTAATCTCTTTTATAAAAATCTGCAATCGAATTCAATTGGAAAAACTTAAAGATATAACAGTTACCATTTATCGAAATATTCCCCATTTAGAAAAGCAAAAATTTCTTTCTTACTGTAATATTTTCGATTTGATTTGGTTTTAAAAAAAGCACGCAGTTTCCGTTTTTTCATTTACTCCTTATCTTTATAAGCAAGCTATCTTACGAATATGTATATATATATATATATATATATATATATATATATATATATATATATATACAATTTTAGAAAATAATGGATATCCTCACAGACTGATTAAAAGACATGTAGATGAATTAATATTATTAAATTGTAACAATCATAACCAAATGAAATCAAAAGAAGAACCAAATTCAAAACAAATATGTTAGGAAAATTCCTTATATCAGCAACAAAGTTAAAGTTTTCCAATCAAAGATAAAGAAAT
>CABFPE010000315.1:496709-523482 GCA_900660155.1 Hofstenia miamia
TATATATATATATATATATATATATATCACTTTTTGCGCCCTTAGGTCGAATATACAAAGTGCAAAAATAAACCTAAATGAAATTAACAAAAGTTATTAGGATTTCATTAATTTCTTTTGATGATTGAACTGCAAAGCTGTTTAACAATCTGTTTGTTCTAGCACGCATTGAGTAATTGCGAATATTTCGAAAATTATAGTGTTTTCGTTTTATTTTGGGAATAAAGTAATGAAGTGGATGTTCGTCCCTTTGAAGGTTTTCCCATATTGATTTACAATGAATTTCTCTACGTTTGTTAAGAGTTAAGCATTGTAGACCAATGTACGCTTCCATGTAATTTAATGACGATCTTATGATTTTAAATGTGCTTCTCTGAATGTGTTCAATTATAGCACTTTCCTTATGTGTTAAGGCATCATTCCAAACAGGAGAGCAATATTTCAATATTGGTCGAATCATTGTCTTATATATCAAAACAAATTCTGAAGTTGATGCACCTGATCTTTTTAGAAGTGTAATACAATGAAGTCTTTTTGCTGCTTTTTTAACAATGTAATTGGTATCTTCTGTCCATTTTAGATTATTTTGTAAAACAACATCAAGAAACTTGCATGAGCTTACTCGTTTAATTTGAATATTTTCTATATAAATTTCAGTTGGTAATATAAACGACTTTAATGGACAAATAGTTAATTCTTTTATTTTGTTAAAATCTATTTTCATAAGAGAATCTTTACTCCAATTTTTAAAGGAAGATACAAGTGACACTGATTCTATTCTATTTAGATGAAATTTCACGATGACATACTCCCATGCTGTTGTATCATCAACGAACTGCGACTCGGTCATCCCAATTAATTAGAAGTTTATTTATAAATACAATAAATAACCAAGGCCCCATTTTTGTTCCTTGAGGAATTCCTGCACATAAATTCTTCCACAATGACGTCGTGCCACAGGTAATTTCACGCGTTGACATTTTTTGTTAGAAATGATATTATCCATTGGATAGTAATGGTGGTGTTAATTCCAATATATATATATATATATATATATATATATACGATACGGTACGATAGAATACGATACGACATTTGGAACAAGCACTGAGACATTAAATTTGCTTAGTTCATGGATTGGTGAATCCTATATATTAGTGACCTTAATTCATTAATTTGCTATCAACTGCGAGTTCCTACAAAATGTAATAACTTTAAGACATTCAGGAATATTTTCATAATAGATAGAATGAAAAAGTGTGCGTTACTGTGTGATCTCTACTTCAGCCAAAACTACGGTTGCATATTTATTAAGAAACAGATTTATTTAATAGAATATTAGTTTTATCCAAATAGTCTATTAAGGAAATGTATGAACTTCTTTTTCTTTCGACGTTTGCGATAGGACGGTTTGTACTCTTTTTTTTCAACCGAATATTCTTCAACTGTGCCTTGTTGTTTTTTATGTTTATTAGTACTTGCTTGAATGTTTCCTTGCTGATTTTGAGCATATTGAGTGTTGGAAACTTGATGTGTTCCATAGCAGATGCGTGGAGATGACAAACAGATTATAACAGCTATGCAATAATAAGATTTCAATTCAGCAGACCACATCGAATACAATTTCCCGCATGCATTCACTTAATACACGTCTTCTGATTTAGGCATCTGAATAGTCTGAAAGAATTTGACTATCTATAATGTAATTAATGTTATGTATTTTGTTTAAGGATTTCAATTGAATAATTCACCAAATCTGGTGTAATGCCTAAATAAGTTTATACAATGTTGTGAATGTGGAACACCAAATTTGATAGTTGCCATCAGATACTTTGATAAACAACCAGATCGGCGAGGTTTCTAAAACAATTCAAACCATTATTTACAATTATATACACCAATATACATCTTTTATGTCCAAGAACTAGTTTTTTACTTCAATAGTTTTATTCTCTCACGCCATTCCACAAATGACATGCATAAACTTGCAATCTGTAGACAAACTACTAAATCTCTTTTCACGGAGTTATCAACTAAAAAGCGAACGCATATTCTTCTGCATTCTATAAAATATTATATAAATTTATAGCTATCAATTTTTTATGGCTAATGTAGAAAGAGTTATGATTAGTTATTAATATATATATATATATATATATATATATATATTAATAATTAAATCTGATTACTTAAGTTTCTCATATGGTGAACATCTTAATGCTAAAAAGTTTATGAAGAAATCAAAGATGGTATCATTCATGACAAAGTTATTAAAGATATAATACTAATGCTAGAAACAAACAAAGGGAACATACATTGCTCACTAATTTTATCAATTTTCACTAAGCGAATTTTCCATATTAAGGAATTATTCAAAATATGAAAAAATTTCAGGTACTAAATTTAATTTGAACTCAGAAAAACATAGATTAAGTAGAATTATTAATCAGAATATTGGCCCNCGGTAGAAGCCTCTGAAACCTTTTGAAAATATTGAAAAATAGACTGTAAAAATGCATGTCACGACCTGTTTTAGTTATTTTTAATATTTTGAGGAAAATTTTTTGATTTAACCTATCAAAATCAATTTTGAAAATCATGTCACCTTTGCATACGCCCCTGCAGCAACGCTTCTTGAAAATTTGAGCCAGTTTGATTCACTCGTGCAAACTTCCGATTGATCAAAAGTAGCATTTACGTTTTTAATTCTGAAGTTTTGTGTTCTGCTTTCATTGCTTCTCTTGTCAACTATCATTTTTATAATCATTCAATCACTATCCATAACCTCATCATATTTTTTCATGTTGTGCTGAAGACTTACGATTGCTCTATGAGAAAATCTGCAGGTAAACTTTAACGACAAAATTTGCAATATAGTAATCAATTTTATGAAAATGTTATATTAATCATAATTTCCATTATTACTTCGATTGCATTGTTAAAAAGACATATTATCTGTTAACATTTTTATCTTTTTTTCCGACACATGCAAATGATGAAAGAAATTGGTATATTGCGCCAGTAAACCTATAAGAATCTGAAATATTTGCGTATGGGTTATATTTCAGAAAGCCAATTAAATTGTGGAACCAAATATCGGGAATGGCTAAAAATATGTTGATTAAGTATATTAATGATGAATTTAGACAAAGGTTTCAATCTCCTGTTAGTAGAACATAATTCATCCACTATCAAAAACCAAAAGTATTACAAGGTAGCGTTCAGAAAGCCATTATCCTCAAATGCATGTATAAAAAGTCCTTCATGCCATCTGATATTGAATTCACCGACAATGGAATCTCCCTCCCCGCAATTAATATAGTATACTCTTAAAATTCATTCCTCTTTTACATAACCGTGTTATGTGTACACGAAATAAAGCGAATATACATACGGACATATATACATATATTAATAAGGTAATATATAATAAATATACATTCAAACAATGTGTTTCACAACTTAGCATTGCTTTGTCATATTTAAAATTGAAAACTGTAGTACAAGACAAACTGTATACAAGACAATCTTATTTTAAAATATGCAAAGTTCATTCTTTATTTGATTGTTCATTAGCGTTTGATTTTGATTTATGTAGATGTTCTGTAATAGTAATGGATTGTACTATATTTGAATATTGAAAATGGAATATTTACGTAAAAAATTTTTTTTTGCTTTCATATAAGTATCGATAGATTTCTGTTTGCTTGTGTCTTTTAATGTTTTAGTTAATGCGTTTTTCAAAATGTCTTGAAGTTTAGCTTGGGTATGAAACATTAAATTTATCACTATTTGTATACTGCGGATGACTTCACAGATGTTCGTCTTCATGAAATATTTGGTATTTTTACTTGTAAAATCTATTCGTATGTTACCGCATGTATTAGGTTTGATTTTTTCATATGATATTCCATTTATTTAGATGTTTCACAAATATATGGTAATTTCCAATGTATAAATTTTTTCTTTTACACTGCTTCAATTTTGCTCACTTTCGTATTTTATTGAATTTCCTCAGGGAGATTGTTTAATTTTTCATGCCTACTTTTAAAAATGAGTTTTCTTATGATGTACATTTACATTTATGCTTGTACTAGTGATGTGTTAAGCCATGGAATTCTGCGATATACTTATACCACAGAAATCCAATGCTAAGAATATCTTACTCTCACGTTTAAATGCCCACACATTAAGTGAACTCATGGTAGGAGGCCGTCTTTAATTATAAAAAAATTATTTTTGTTGGAAATATTTCTGTGGGTAACACTAGTACATGTATGTATTATGGAACACTTCCTATTGGTTTTATTCTTGTGCTTAGCATGTTGTCATAGGCAAATGGGTGTTTTAGGCTTGGCTACAGCTAAATTTATGATAGTACTGCCTTCATCGATAAACATATTTTTGATCGATAGAATGAAAAGCCTAGAGAGGTAAACGGTTTAGATTGTTAATGTTTTGAACAATACTCACGAATCTGAAACTAAAATGGGTGCATGAGTGTTCTTATTGCTTACAAATTTTGCAATAATGATGCAGATTAATTGTGAAAATTTATGAAATTATTGTTTAATATATTAGATATATGATAGGATAATTTGTAAAATTTACAGATTCTATGGAAAAATTTCAATTTCGAGTTTTGCCATTTTTTAAATATTGATAGATCTTACGATTCTCTATATTCTAAATAATTCTAGCTCGTTTATAACGAATTAAACTTTCTTCAGTTAAGTTATTCAACCGTTTGACTGCTACATTCGATTTTTGTCCGCTTGAAGAAAATATTGTTACATCGTGCGACATTAAACTTCTGTTCATTGGCTTCTTACTGTAGATGTCGGATGTTTAAGATGATAATATTACAATAAATACATACATTGTTAACTCTCATAATATAATAGTGTCATATTATTTACAGAAGTTCAGATCGATAAATATATGAGTGAATAAAAACAAATTCTGTCAAAATTTTCTTTGAAAAAAATTTAGTATTAAAAGGCGCGCTTTGCTTCGCCGTATAGAAACACTTCGAAACGACATAAAAATGCAAGGTGCATTTAGCGCAATATTTTTCATGCTATGTATTAAGATTGCACTCAGACATTTGTGCATTGTACCATGCTTTTCCGTAGCTAACATGGGAGAAGGTACCGTCAGATGTGCACATGAACAACTCAGAAAAAAACAATATCTTTTTAATCTTTAACAAAAATTTTTGAAGTAATTTTTTTAAACTATAGCTGTGATGTAAATGCCTATAAAATAGTATTGTATAGTATATTTAAAATAGCAGTGTTTTTCTTCATGCCTTTTTACTTCCTTAGAGTATGGTTTATCCAGGATTTTTCTAGAATTTTACAACAAATTATCAGGTATCGGTATTTTTTACTATTTTTGAAATGACTTTTTCAAATATAAATTAAAATGATTCGATTTTATAAATTTTTATATTTTTTCAGGAAACTGAACATAATCAAGGGGGGAAAAAGCATGGATGGGCTCCACTTGTTAAAAATTGATTGGAACGCAGCCCCTTTTCATGTGAGGATCAAAACCTAGTCTAAATTCAATTATTAAATTCATTTAAATGCCAATTAGCTTTTCTATATGGAGAAAAGCTTGGAGACAAAATTTACACTAAAATTTTAATTTTCCTTAACTTTAAACAGACTGATTTAGATTGAAAAGTATAAATCGTTTTCCAAATTTTCAAACGATTTTCTCAAAATCAATTTGGAAATTTGTAAATTCTGAGAAATATTAACATAACCATTTGTAAACGTATTTGAAAATTTCATTAATTTTTACTATTTTTAATAGAAAATTTGAATTTTTTTAAATAATTGCAAATTCTCTCAATACTTAATGCGCAGGTGTCAGATAGTCTAAAGCGAATGCGATCAGCAAATACTTTAACCGTTTCTGTTTATGTAGATGTGGAGAAGACGCTCTTCTATTTTGTAGTGCTTTTATATTTTGGATACATTTTATTATTTCGTTATAAGAGTTATAAGAAATTAATTTTTTGAAAAGCCATTAAAAAATGAACAAAAAATTATCGGGGTCGCTTAAAATTACTAATGAAACTAAGTGGAGGCATACGCTGTGTATAACATTAGGCTAGAATGTGAGCATTGGATTTGCAAATCTTAACATATGGATAACGTGTATGTAAATTATTAACATTAACTTTCACAGAATATCACATTAGAGCGGAATTTTTGCTTGTGCACTGAATTAAAAAATTCAAGCTTCTATTAGGTTATTTTCATATTAAATTTAATGTTATTTATAATTTCACCCAAATTTCCATGGTAGCCTCTGAAATAAAACCCCTATTATAGAGAGTGGATCTGCTTCCACTTTGTTAGCATCTGAGTTAATTAAACATAAGAAGGTAAAATAAACAACCCCATAATGCGAATAATAGTGTGCCAATTGCACCCTTGCAGCCTTACTTCCGGTGCATGCTTATTGTTTCAAATTTAATTAATGTTAGCATATTTTTTCTTCACTAGTAGGAAACGTTTTGATGTATTGAGTATTTTAATGAATCGTCGTTTTTCCAATGCTAGCAGAAACTTAAAAATAATTCACTAACTTTCTATCATCGAACGTTGCCAAAAATATCTAAAATACGCCTTTTGCATGTTTTCCACTAGAGCAGAACATTCAAAAATATATATTCATGTTCTACATACTAATTTATTTAAAATCAAGTATTTACATCTAACCGAGGAGAGCTTTAATGAATTTTTTGAATCCTTTGGCAGCAGCTTTTTTCTTTTTAACTTTCTTCCCCTTAACGTTGCCTTTCCTTTGTGGAAATTGCACATTTTCATACTGTTGTCCTTGATATTGTTGCTGGTAGTTGTATTGTCCGTTGTCGTAACCATATTGGCTATTGTCATAACTATACTGACCCGTACCATCTGGCTGATATTGTTGCTGATATGATGCATCAGAAATAATGATGCTCAGAAAAATTATTTCAATTGATAAAAGCAATCCTAGTTGCGAGTACATGTTTAAAATTCCCGCTAATAAATATATATTTATTTTCCAAGTATCGTCTGTATTGCAGTTGAAAAAATTAGATGAATTGTGTCTAAAAATGAAATTTTATTAGAAACCGTTATGAATATGTAAATGTATATTTAACACAAACAGGCAATAGGCAAATATTAAATTTTAAAGGGTACGCAATTAAGTAGGCCTAGAAACTTGGTATAGAACGAAATGACGAAACACTGTTCAGCATTGATAAAACAACTTGTCTTGTACGCATGGCCTTCGCAAACGAGTTGCCGATATTTAATGTTTTTCTTCAAATTTAATTTTCGGAAATTATCCTTTTTATGTACACATAGTGTTCGTTGCTTATTCAATATCTATACCCAGGGGCGGATCTAGTAATTTCTGATAGGGGGTACTGAACATCTTAAATTCAATTTTTGCATAATATTTTTCACTAAAGATAAGATATAATTTTGATTCTTAAAATATTTTTCAATTTTAAAGGTCTTTATGATGCTCTAGTTTGGTCTTTCAACTATTGAGTTTGAGTTTCTTCGAATTCACTTAGAAATACGCTAGTTTGTCTGTGTCAAATTTTTTATTAATATATAGATACACCAATTTCTGGTCCCATACTAAAATTAAATGTGCTAATATTATGCATTTATTAATCAAACAGAATATTGAATGGAGATATTGCATACATATTCTAGTTTAGCAATTGTAAAATAAAATCGAATAATAAATCACAATGGTCCCAGTGTCAGTTGAGATTGAAAAGTTGGTCTAGGTCTCGTACTGATCCTGTCTCATGTTGTATTTGTTATTCTTGACCACCAGCAGTCTCGTATCTCCGGCTTCGGAATCAGTAATGAGCCAATTTCTTTGGGACTCTATTAACTATGCCACCATAATTGCTTTGTGAAATCTGGAGAGAAAAAGGCATTAACACATACACTAAGAATTTTACTGAATTTTGAATCTTAGGATTATTAGCAAATCAGTAATTTAAGAAATGAATGATCTTAGCTGATTATTAAAGTAGGAATAAAGTTGCATTATTACAGGCTTGAGACCGAAACATCTACCTTCTAAGACAAAACATTAAAATGAGGGGGATAGTGAATCCCTAATAATACTAAAATTTTTTTATATGGGTAATTGTTTTGTACAACAATAACTGAACAATTAATGCAAAATAGTGTTCTAAATTTCAGAAATTTTTAAGAATTTTGTAGAAAAACGCTAAAATTTAAACATTTATGAAAATCAATTATATTGTGAATACATTTTGAACATCATTTGCAATATGTACTATCGTTAATATAATTAATGTTGCAGAAAAAATTAGCAAGTGGGGAGGGACTTCAGAAGTCCCATTTGATTAGATCCCCAGTTTTCTGAATCTGAAATTTATTCCTGTTGAGGTGTAGCAGGATTGAATCTTTGATGACTCTATAGGACATTTAGCAAATGCCTAGTGTGTACAGAACATCTTCAAGGTTTTGTCACTAATGTATTTTTTAGTAAATTGACAAGTGCACAAATTGTGTTGACTTATTTAGGTGCTGATGGAAAGCAAAAACAGTGACTTGGCCAGCTACAAACATCTGAGGCCGGGGGGACTAAAATAGCTTATAGCTATATTTTTTTCTAGGATTCGGTTATATTTACAAAATGAGGATTTTATTAAATTTCCCATATGGTAGCTGCGACCTGTACTTTTTAAGTAGAGACCTACAGTATTTTTGAGAAAAGTAGGAAGACAAGCCCTCCCACCGTGGGCACATGCTTGAACAACAATATGACTAAATTAACATTTATGTATATTGTGGAAGAAGTTGACAACTTTTATAACTTATTGAATACCAAAGTTTAGTGGATGTTAAATGAAATGCATAAAATTGGATTGGTCAATATGTTTGATACATTCTTAAAATTGTTTAAGATATCCAAGACCTAAACCCAATGAGCATTCAAATAATTTGAAATAACAGCTGTCTAAATAAATCACTGTTTTCGCCAAGAAACTAGACTTCGCGTAAGCTTCCTCACTCACCCAGTTTCTTCATATACAACTCGTGTCTCCTGCTTCATATTAGTATCATTTGATTTTTTAAATAATTTTTTAAAGTGAGGTCCTGAAATAATCATTGAACCTCAATGTTGTGTTATAATATTTTGAAGTATCATCACAATGTTCTAGTTAAATTTATTGTATTTCAGTATATGTTATATTATTGATCCTCTTGATACGAGCCTATATTCCTATAAACTGTAAACTTATATTCTGTATTGCAATAGGCACAGTGGTTTCCAATGCTGTTAAAAACGCATGACTAAAAAATGGTTGCTTAATAAATCATTTAGTCATTGTTCAATAACTAACATAGTTTGAGGATTTTCTTTCCCCATCAAACTCTGGATTGGAGCATGATTTTTAAACGGACTGTTGCACAAATATTCTTCATAGCCTACCAATTTGGAATTTTCGGAAAAGTGATGCCATTATTTTCCTTGATGAAGTCATCCAAATTTAAAAATTTGGGATTTTCGAAGTAAATTACATACTGGTTTTAACGATGAGAAATTTTGAAATTCTTAGAATGGGGGACTTTCACCCAAAATTAAAAACTGCTAAGATGCTACTATATAGATGAATAATCAATAAATAATTTCGTATAGTAGGCGACCAGGGTTTCAATATTATTTATCTTTGAGATATTCAATATTGAACTTTAATTTTTGCTGTGAAGTCAGAGGACCTAAATAAACTTTCCCACGAAATTGTGGACAACATACAGGGTTTTTTTATAAAAGTTGTTTATTATATGTTCACATTTAGTGAGTTTTTAAGGTCCTCCCAATTTGGTGAGTTTTAATCATACCATATTGCTTAAATAGGCATGGGAAATTTTCAATTTTGGTGATCTGAAGAGAAAAAATGTTAAGTTAAATGCTGAATAGTTTGAAAATATTTAATTTTTAAACCCTGGTCGCCTACTGTAGGGGCTTTTCTATTGATTATTCAGCAATATAGTAGCATTCTGACCGTTTTTAATTTTGGGTGAATGCCCCCCATTGATTCCTAAGATATCAAAATATTGTTTTTCTCCTTATTTTGCTTACTTTTTTCACTAGAAATAATATTAAGTTTAAGAAACAATATCATAAATAAAATGAGCAGATATTTAGAAAAAATTTTCTATGTGTAAGGAACCCTAATTAATCTCGCTAAGAAAGCTTCACTTATTTTTAAGTAATAAACATTATTTTAATGGGAGGAAAGGAAAAATTGACGTTAAGAATTTTTTTATTCCCATACAACGATAACGAAACTAAGAATTATTCTGATTCGGAAAAAGTAGTTAGCAATGTTTACAGAGACATCCAAATTGTTGTAAAATGTCCAGCTCTTGAAAACGCTTCACTCCAAGAATTGAAAAATTCGTAACAATTTGGTAACATAACATCAATTTAGGAAATATGTTACATTTTTATTTAAACTTCTTGAATCTATTACACACTGCCTGATTTTGTTGACTATTTTCCTTANAAAAATTCGTAACAATTTGGTAACATAACATCAATTTAGGAAATATGTTACATTTTTATTTACACTTCTTGAATCTATTACACACTGCCTGATTTTGTTGACTATTTTCCTTAAAATGACCTCGCATAGGAAAATGGCAACAGTGACTTTTAATTGGAATTGAAATAGACATATGTAATGTATTTTGCATTCCGTGATTGATAAAAAAATTCAATTAGTATATTTTTAAAATCAATAGTTTGTGAAAATTCCTCTTCGTTTATTGAAGCACTCTGAAAGAAATGCTACACCGCCTGGGCGTTTACCAAATGAAAACGGGCCATGTTGGTTAAAAGCACTTGTTGAAGATACCATTAATTCTTTTTTCGCATATGACTTCTTTAAGTTGCTCCTAAATATAGAACTACATTGTTTATTAATACACACATAATAAGCAGCTTGTGCATGTTAGTGGAACAATTTATAGTTGCATAACATTTAACTAACAAATTTAAGAAAGTTTTTTTTGAAAAATATGAAATTTGAAATTTCTTGATAGTCTTAGACCTGTAAGAAACATTAGCAGTACTGCAAATTCAAAAGTGTAAATTATTAGACAACCATTTTATTTTATATAAGCAAATTTTTGTGTATAAATTAGATTTATATTTTATACAATACATTTTCTGATTAAAAACGTTTATAATGCATTATATATAAATTCAACTATCACAACGAAACTCAATGCGAATTGCAAGATCCAAACATAGAGCTTGTCAAGAAAAGATCTATATAATTGATACTGAAAAAAACTTCCATAGCGTTTGGAAATTGATTTTTTCAATTTAATTTCCTTTAGAGTAGCGCTACATACTTATATTACTCCAAAAAAATTATTAGAATATACCGGCTATTACATTACGTATTGTAGCCTCGACTCCATAATTCAATTACTGGTTATTATAACATAGACAAGCTTTCAAACATACACTTCGGTCAAATGAAACGCAAATGTTTTCTTCCCTGTATTTAATAATTTACTCAATTTAAATTTTTAGACTTAAAAATTAATGACGTATAATGTATTACATAATTTCTCATTACATCTTCATTATTATTTAATAATAAAACTGATGCACTATAACTGATTTTGCTACAGTTTTTTGCTGTTTTCGCAACTTATTTCGCAAATCTGAAGTTATTCCTATATCCATAAGTTTACTTAGTGTAGTAAGTAGCTTCATTTATTGCAAATCACATGCCCATTCTGTATATGCCTGATATTAGGATAATTATTAAGTATGGTTCAATTATTGCCTCATAAATACGACCGCCTTCTATGATAATTTGCAATTTAATCAGACACCTATATTTTTTTAATCAGGTGAAAGCATACTATGATAATTAGCTCTTATAGATGATATGAGTGACTAAGAAAAATTACTTATAATAATGAGCAAGTTAATATAATAGTATAATATTGATGAGATGCAACAGCGATAAAGATCTGATGCATAGGTGCACGCAATGGTTGACATAAATGACAAAAGCCACGTCCCTCTCCAAAGCCAAAAGAAGACAAAATCTGAGTAAATATTCGTCTTTTGCATTAAATAAGAAAAGCAATTTCTGCTCACAGTGTAAAACCATATTAAAATTACATGTTACAATGAACTATTTTTTTCAATAGCATAGCTTGTGAAATCTGTTATTTTTGTTTTTCAATTTTTTTACTTTAAATCATTAATGTCAAAAATTGCAATTTCAATTACACAAACTAATAAACTGCTAAAAGTATAACTACCTATCTAACGAAAATTATCATTCGGTTTTACACTTCTGGCAATCAAATTTTTTGAATATTTTTTTTAAAGAAACAGATAGTGATGCAAACTTTAATATGAGAACAATTAGACAAGAAATGGGCCAAAAATGAGAACAAATGAAGAACAATGCTGATAATTACAATGTATAGTCTTGTTATTTTAGTTACTGCTTTAATTTTTATTTCTGAATAATACCTTGATAATTTAGAATAGTCTTGGAAATTCCTTAAACTTCTGCACATTTGATAGAAACTATATGTATATGTATATAAAATTATCTCCTTTCTTTGTAAATATTAGTAATTTGTATAAGAACGCTGACAAAATTTGTAAGAGTTAGGATTATGATTCTGTAATGTTGGCATCCATACAGAAAGGAATTTTTGGCTGTGTGCCTGATAGCATGCATTAAACTTTTATATTATAATTAGGACTATTTCCAGAAAATAATCTTTCCTCAGTGGAGGTCAGAATAACGTCACAAAATATTAATCTCAAACAGTTTCTTAAATCTCAAGGAATTGCTTTTTGCAGTTTTGTTTTGCTCTATTATAATTCTGTCATCGTCACTTTTTTATCAATTGTATTTGAATATCATGTTTTTATCACTGTGTACCAACGTAGGAGAGATGTCTAAATGCTTTTTGTTTAAATTTTTTTCTGCACAACAAAAAATTTTCCTAAATTTCGACATCTGGTTGAATTAAAATTTCATGGCTAAACAAAAAATAAAATGTCAAAAGTTTAGTGTTTGAGGCAAAACCTTCATAATTTTTGACAAGAATTTAACACATTAAGCATTCTTCCAGATCCAAGATTAGATGTACAGGTAAGCCATAAGTAACTTGATATTTTAATTAGCCACAAAAATAAAAATAAAAACAACCACAAAGTCAAAGTATATTTTTTATAATGATCAATACATGGGATTTATAAAAGTTAAATTAAATGTTCAATCGCGCCGCCATTGTTTGCAATAACCATTTCACATCTTTTGTGCAAATTTTCTACTGAGCGGCGAAGTTCATCAACGGATATTTCATCGATTTCTTTAATGATCTTTTGTTTCAAGTCATCTAAATCATTGGCCCGATATGAATGAAAAACTCGTGCCTTTAAAGTTCCCCACAGGTAGAAATCTAAAGGCGATAAATCAGGCGACCTGGGAGGCCATGGAACTCCGTAGCCTCTTCCTATCACACGATTTTCTGGAAGCTGACTTGAGATAAAATCACGAGCTAAGACCGAAAAGTGAGGAGGCGCTCCATCATGTTGGAAGATAACAGATCGCATTTTACGTTTTCTTTTTAACTCAGGAAAAACCGAATCCTTTAAAAGGTTTGTATAATTTTCCTGGTTTACAGTTTTATCAAAAAATACCGGTGTAAGTTTGTATCTAGCACTAAAAGCCATCCACACACAAACTTTTTGAGGATGTAGTGATTTTTGCTGTGGGGAACTTTAAAGGCACGAGTTTTTCATTCATATCGGGCCAATGATTTAGATGACTTGAAACAAAAGATCATTAAAGAAATCGATGAAATATCCGTTGATGAACTTCGCCGCTCAGTAGAAAATTTGCACAAAAGATGTGAAATGGTTATTGCAAACAATGGCGGCGCGATTGAACATTTAATTTAACTTTTATAAATCCCATGTATTGATCATTATAAAAAATATACTTTGACTTTGTGGTTGTTTTTATTTTTATTTTTGTGGCTAATTAAATTATCAAGTTACTTATGGCTTACCCTGTACATTTATTTTTATAATTAAGTCCTTCTTCTCATGTACTTCATAAAAATCTGTTTGATAAAAAACATTTAGCCTTTTTTACTAAAAATATCAGAACTTTATCCCAATCTAATTTCATTCATCAAAATTTTTGTATCAGCTTTAGATTCAAATCTGACAGTTCTCTACAGTAATTAAAAGTATTAGTGCTGATCTACTGATTGCTGACAAAGCTGCTAATTAATTATTAAAAACAGGAATAACTATATTACAAAAATGGTGACAAAAATTTAAATTTAACTAAGTAGCATAGAGAAAAAGAATCAAATAGTTCTTCTAGATTCAATGATAAATATTCTATGTACAAAATTTTTTTATCTTTGCATGATTTTCATATAATTTTCAATCTAATGACACATTTGTTGCAGTTTTAAAAATTATTCCGGCAAATTACATTTTAGCAATCACATATCATCATCATGCATATACTTAAACTGAAATTATTTAATATAAAATAATTTTTCCCTACCTGTACATGTTATATAGATATTGTGAATATTGCAGATTAAATGGGAAAATCTGTACTATCGCAATGCAAGAAAACGGATTGCAATAAATTTTTCCCTGTAAATGGGACTTAATTAATATCTAGCTACTTTAATCAGATTAAACTAAACAAAATACTATAAGTTGAATGTTGTTTGGAACTTAGGATGACGTGTTTTACTATTTCGAAATTGTGACATTTCGATGTTCTGTAAATGAAAATCATGAGATTGCGATAATGAGAGTAATACCTCCCATTTAAATGTGACATCATGACCAAAGAAAACTAATTGAGAAAATACTACGTCACTAGTACAAAAATAACATAGATATTCATGTCCGGTAATTAAGCATAAAATTTGATATTCTTCAAACTAGTAATTTGATTAATGAAATGATCTTACATTCAGTAGCAATTTTAAACACTCCTGAGGAATATGCACAATTTTATGCTTAATAATTTATTAATTTTCAGTCAAAGGCCACTAGATGTCTCTAGTTCAGTGCATTTCATGATTGAAATTTAGCTAGAGAAAATGTGGGAATGCAGCATTTCCCAATTTTAGATAAAGCCAGCTATTTTCACTATAATTGAAAAATTTAGTCTATGATTTTGAGATTTCCTTCTTTGTTGCATACTGGTCTACTTCTTATGAATGTTTAGGCTGTCTATTATATATTACCGATAAATTTCAAAGGTGTTTACATGCAGTTGGTAATTTTATGTAATGAATTTGCTTCGTAAAATTTAAGTATCACACACTCAGCTCCTTAATTATTTTACACCTTGATCTCACTGTATATTTAAACAACAAATAATTGATAAAGAAACCCTCAGAGTATATGTATTATAATTCTTAATTAAAAATTGGTCTTTTGTGTCCAAAAACTTTACCTACATTTACGAAATTTATGACATAATAAATATAGACTTGGGAAGCTTCTCTGCAGATATTATTTTCGTAACAGCTCTCAGGGTGGTACCGAACGGACCAGGCTGGTTAAAGTGCCGGCCACTATTTTTAGCTAATTGAGATATCTAAAAAAATTTGAAAGCATATTGTCAATATGTCTTTAAACTCATATTCATCAAACTATTCAAAGCTCTAAATTTCATATTTGTCTAACTGCAATCACGTATAAAATGATGTTAAATTGAAAATAATTCTTTTTCTAATTGCAAGTAGCCATGATTTAAGAGTAGAGGAATCGGATTCTGGTTTTTTATATTTATAACTGTTGTTGGCTATCACAACACCAAAAATTACCATCCAACAACCGCGGTAAAAATTTTTTTTAGATAATATTATCCTTGAATTTGTATACTTCATCACAATATGTTTTTAATTTTTAAGAATTTCGTCACATAAACCGTCTCTAGAATTTAAAAATGTATTTTTAAAAATAATGTTTCAACATTTTATGAAAAATTTTTGTTGGAAATTATCAACTATAAATATATACAAATTTTGAATTATTTTATGCTGGACTTTCAGGAAAAAATTGATAATTTATCTTAAAATTAAAAATACTTACGCGGTATCTGTCATTCTCACTGAATCGCGAAATCCTTTAGCAAATGGATTGCAGTCAATTTTCAACTTTGTTATCTAAATGGAATTATCAACTAAGCTAAACACAACAGAACAAATACTTAGGTGACCATCTAGTGGAAATAGAATAATTTATCCACATTTTTAATGTTTTGAATTCTAAGATTGTCTATAGACTGCAACTGTGTAATATTTCCAATGCATAGTGATCATGTGATTTCGCATTTATGAAATTGGTCTAGGTAATTTCTCCAAAAACTACTTTGGAAAAGAAAACGAAAATGATGTAAATGATTTCAACAGAAGCATTACTAAGTCTGTCTGCATCTAATGCATTAAAATATCATAGCCTCCATCAGTGCTTATATTTCAAATAACCACTGAATCAGTCAGATTCACAGAATTTCAGAAAAACTATTGAAAAGCTTCTACATGTATTGTTTTCGTCACCTAAAACCATAGAAGCTACATAGTCAATCCTTGTTTTTCAATTAGACATCTTCCATTTTGCTTAGTCACATCATCCTTCCCCTCCCCGCCATGTATTGTGATCCTTCTTTGATGAAGCATCTTCGACTTGCAACTGAGCATACAGTACTGGAAAAAAGAATTCGGCCACCTATGATTTGTCATAAATATTTCTAAGAAATGGTATTTTTAAATTAGATTTGGTGTTACAGAAAGACCAATTCGTCAATGTTGAGACATAATTATCACCATTATTTTGAATCTCAAGGAGAAATGCTACAATGCTTGTGGTTAGCTAACATTTTCTTGGAAAAATGTTTTCGGCACTTCAGAACAAATCAGAGAATCTGTAAATAATTTCACTGGTTGTGCTTATTCCAGTCTATTTAGTTTGAAATATCTTTTTTCGCCATATATGATACCTGGTTACGTACCTCTTGCCATCCGCGAGTTGATTCTCTCCAAACATTGGAAGGGATGAGGCAACGTAATATAGCCCGACTTGTAGAGCGACCTCGAAGTACTGTCGGAGATATCATCAGACATTTCACTTCGGACAACATCATTGCCCCCAAGCCAAATGCGGGAAGACCAAAGAAGATCTCCAAAACCTCCCAATCAGCTCTTGTGTGACTTTCAAAGCAAAATCCCAGGCAGACTTCAGAGGAACTTCGCAAGGGATTGGCTGATGGTCACCTCGTGACTGCAAGAACTGCGTGAAACTCCTGAAGAAGTACTCAATTAGGAATTTCGTGGCACCCAGAAAACCATTCTTAATCTCAAAGCAAAGATTCCGCGGGCTAAGGTGGGCCAAGTTGAGATGAGAGACAATTCATCTGAACATTGATCTAATGTTATATTTTCAGATGAGTCAAGTCAAAATTTCAGCTATGCTCATTAAAAAGAATGTTGATAAAGAGACCAACTGAGCAGAAGTTCAGATTATTGCCTCAATTAACTGTGGGCACCATGTAGTATGGTGGGAAGTCTGTAATGGTATGGGGTGCAATATGGAAGTGTGACATTTGCAAGATTGTTCACATCACTGGTACTCCCCGAAGCTTCAATATGCTTGGATTCTAGAGAAGGAACTCTTGCCACTCTTTACAATTGATTCGCTATATGTGCAGGGTGCACCATGTCATACCTCAAAAGAAATGAAAAACCTCTTCCACAATAATGGGGTTTCTATCCTTGCTGACTGGCCTGGCCAATCTCCAGACCTTAACATTATCGAACATACTGAAGACAAGCTGTGGAGCGTAATAAAGAAAGAATTTTATGCAATTCCCAACAGCTATATTTAAAACTCTTTGCTTCAATCGCTGATCGCCTTGAAGATGTTATTCGCTCAAAGGGACACCCTACAAAATATTAGAAGAGAGAATTTTGTTGCTAAGTGCTTATATTGCATCAATTATTAATTTATGTATCTTATTTTGAATTTACTTTTTTTGGATTTGTTCATTTGTTAAAATTTTTTCAGGTGGCCGAATACATTTTTCCAACACAAGTCTTCAAATTTTGATTAAAAGTTAATAGCCAATTGTTATTCTATATAGTTTATGGTATAAGACATACAGATTTTCCTTTCTCAATCAAAGTAACACTTAGTTATAATCTTAGATACACTCTATCCAATGAATGTTCATTATTTATTTAAAATAGCAAGGTGGTCGAATACATATTTCCAGTACTGTATTTGTCAACTTCATGGCTACTAAAATATTGAATCCGGATAATCACAGTTGGTTGTCTAACACCAGTTTTTGGCTTTGGTAGAATTATCTAAACTGAATTGAGCAGCCGCTCTATCTGCAGTTGCAGTTTGGTCAGAACTGCGCACACTTTGAAGGAGGTGCTTTGGCGGTCTATTAATTTGTAGCTAAAACTAGTTTTTTCACATCTTTCGACATCTTGGGTGAGTAATGTAATGTAATCTTAAACATAGGAATACATTCCAAAAATTTAGTAAATAAATTAATTAATATTTTAGGAACAGTTTGGGAAAAATTATATACCAATTAATCTACCGTCTATGCGTTAACTAGTAGATTTATTTTGAAACTGAACGCTGGTCAATCTTGCCAAGGCCTAATATAATGCCAGCCGTGATAAGTGAAAAAGTTGTCACTAAGTAACAATAGATTCGAGAATACTATATTGTAAATGATCGAGTCATGTTATTGCCAATACATGATGAAATTGAACAAAAATGTATGTTATAACAAAATTAGGGAATGGGCAGGATCAAGAATAATTGAAAATGGAAATTCTTTTAATCCAGATTGAGGCGAAATTTACCAAATATTTTGTTAAAACACTGTTTACACATAACTATTACTATATGATTATTAATGACGAGGCAGTCCTTCAACTCGCAAATTGCGTCAACTTTAAAATTCAATAAATGGTTTAGGAGAACTGTTTGGGAAATTTTTTCATTGCTAGGCCTAAACCTAACAATTGACTTACTCATTTTGCTTGATGAGAGTAATTGATAGTACTAGAGGCTATCAAATACATATGAATTCTTACCAGTTGGTTTTGATAGGCTGTTACAGCTGTGAATACTGTTTCTTTAAACACAAAGGTTTTATACTGAAGAGCGTTGATGTCTTTAATAGGGAACTTCACTGAATCATCCACCAAGATCACATATATGCGCGGTTGATAGCGATGCATTGAGTTTAAGATTATCTAAATATTTATTAATTATTCAATTTAAGCATGAAATTATGACAAAATATGTTATTCTAATTCATTTTCAAGCAATTTAAAAATCTTACATGTCCATGTGTATCCAACTCATTGTTTGTAAGTTTCAATTTTTCAAATGACAAGATGTGATTCTCAATTTGCTCTCCCAAAAGTGGGCCATCTAAATTTAAAATATGACTTTGTAAAAAAATAGAATCATTTTTTAAAAAAGTGCCAAAACCATAATCTAGTGAACACACAGCTTCAGACAGTGTGTGAGCTAGCTAGCATTGTGGGCTTGCAATTAATATATAAAGGTGAAGCCACAAATACACTAAAAACACAAACAGAATGTATATTTAAATGATAATTTTCTGCAATATTAAAGAATTGACAACTGATTAGATATTTTAGTAAAGCTATTTTAGTTTGTATTATTATCGTCTCTATAACAAATAATGGAATTTGAAGATATGCAGTGCTGAGATTTCAAACATATCTCTAAGAATTTGCGTATTAATAAAGATTTAAACTATTGATGCTGCACATTTTCTGGATTTGCTACTCTTGCTAATGATGATTTTAAAGCTGCAAGAGATTTTTTCGGTAAACAATTATTCGCCTTCTTAATCGTTTAATTAATTAATTTTTCTCAAGAAACGATAGGCCAAAAATGTGAGCTATTAATTCAAAGATTTAGATTGAAAAAAAGCTTCATTCTATTAAGCAAATCTATTGTATAATTAATTTCAATATCAATTCTCTACAGTAACCATGTGGAATCTTATCCTAGGACCAAAGATGCAGTTATTGAATTTAATATTATAAGAATACCCGGATGGAAGTGAATGCGATAATCTGTAGAAGGATCCGCTTTCCCAGCAACAAGCCATGATGATCGATGATAGGCATACCGATAACGCTTATTGTCAACTGGGACGATGTCCAAAGCTACAATGTACCTCTGCTTCTTACTTAAGCCACATAGCTTCAACCGAATCGCGGGAAACATTCTCCTAAAATGCATTTTGAATGTAAATTACATTATAGGACACTTACCTTCCTGTTTTGGTGATGATCATTTCTGTTCCATAACGGTTGAATTTTGACCATAAGTCTTTGCTTTCAAGCTGACACCTTACGTTAAAAATGAGGTCTGAATTCTCGTGATAATTGCAAATCACTCCTAAATTGAAATAAAAACTTGAATAATATTTCACTTACGAACTTTTCTAATTTTTTCACCTAACTTGAATTTATCAATTATTTATGGTTAGATTGATAATCTCTCTTTTGCTTCTTTTATTCACTTAACCATTAGAAAGATGAAATTGTCACTAGGAACTTAGCCCATTGCTAATGCACTTAGTGATAACTTTCTAGGTTCAAGAAAATATATAATAGTGAAGGCATGCCCTTCATAAATAAGCAAACAACTTTAACTTATTGCAAGAATATATTTTAAGTGATAACAAACTAAAATTTGCTGATATTGTTATTAAAACTGTCTCAAAAGTTAAAAATAATCGGCAAGAACTTAATCTTTACTAACCATGTTACGCATGCAATAAGTATAAAATACATCATTAATAGGGCGAACAAAAGTAAAAAAGTCATATTTGAAATAGAGGTAAATTTTGTTTAAATAGTTTGAAATTTAATTGTTTTAAATTTAATGGATATGTATATACATATTATAAAAATTTTGAGGTCAAAATATATCAAAATTTTACAACATTTGGGAAGGAAACAATGTATGAATGATTTTCCTAAAAAAACTCTTTAAAGATATGTAATACAAAACTAACACCATTTTCAATAGTTGGATATCTGAGAAAATTTATGTGTTATGTACTTAAATTGTAAACAAAAGTTTAAAGGGAGGAAGACTCTACTTATAAATCTATAACGTCATTTCCAATTCATTTAGTTTTCAAAAATATAAATTTCTTGGTTACAGAAACAGAAAAATATAACCACAATTTTTGACTACTAAAATAGAGATAAGTTAGAGCAAACATTTAGTTACTAGTTTCATATTTTGCCAATGTTTATAAAAATGACATCACTAAGCATGCAAAAACTGCTATAAATGAGGCAAAAATGCAAAAGTTAGTGCACTATACAATAAATTGAATTGAACTTGTAAAATGCTTTGAGTTTGAATCAACCTTAATTTTGGATGCTTTGCCGAAAATTGAAAATTATAGATTACATGAATAATTTGTTCTCTTGCTTCCATGTAAAGGTTCTTCTCAATGTTAAAAAGCATGCTTATAAAACAATATAATAAGGGGCAGTGCTTCTACTACCTAGTTGATTATGTTTAGTATAAAATACACGAATTTTACTAAAAAGCTTAAAAATCTTTAGGTTATTTTTTAGGTAAAAGAAGTCAAAATTTTTGGGTCAATATTTCAATTTTTTTAGGTCAAAAAAAAATCGCCCTAATCATTAGAAAATTTTTTTGACGTATGCGATTATATTTAATAAATATGTTACTAATGAGTCACCTCTTGAACTTTAATAATCTAAAAAAACATTTTAAAATAATTTCGGTAAATTTTCTGAAAGTATTATTTTATGCACTGTGTTATTCTGGCACTATTGTTGCAGATTCATAGATGAGTTCGTTGACTAGAATATTTTCGTATGCAATGCTGCTACAATATAAAAAATTTTTTCAATATCAATTTTTCAAACTCTGTTAACATTAATTATCCCTTCATATGTTACAGTCACTTCCTCTATAGTGATATACCACTAAATCTTTTTTTAATTCCCATGTATTCTTCTATATATATATATATATATATATATATATATTATCTCTGGTAAAACGTTATTTAGGTAATTTAAATATTTTTTAGCTTCTTTTTAGTTATCAAAAATTGAAAATATATCATCCATATATCTTACATAAAATTCAAAATTCAAAATTACTTTTAATGATATCCATTGCAAATGCTCCCATTGTTGGTCCTAAGGCTGATCCCATTGCCATTCCATCTATCTGTTTATACACCGTTTTATTAAATACGGGAATGTTTGTAAATAATGATTTCACATCGTAGTTTACAATAAATCTTTTTTTGTTATTCAATTGTTAAGTGAAATTTAACTTGGTTAGAAAATCAGATGTATCACGAACATTATATTTGGTTGGAAAGGATTTTTTTAAGATTTTATCTAACCATTTTAAGCAATTTGAATTTTGGAAGTTTGTTGTATAATTTGATGATGTTAGTTTAGCACGATTAAATAATGCTTTTATGTGGTTTTTTTGTACGTTTTACTAAAATATGAGTTGTATGGAATGTAGAGTCCAGAATTTGTTGACTTGATGTACCAATTGGTTTCAGGATAGTTATGTATTCAAACGTCATGAAAATTTAATTTGTTGTTGATTTCAGTTTCCATAGTAAAATTTATTTCTGGTAAAGCGTTATTTAGGTAATTTAAATATAAATATATATATATATATATATATATATATATATCTGTAGAATATACTAAAATTAAAACGAATTTAATGAAATTCAAAACTTCCTAAATGAAAAAATCTTGTAAAATATTATTTGATTAGTAGTAATTATTGCAAAGTAATTGCAATACTCAAAATCATTTTGTTAATCTCAAACTATCAGGGAAGTACTTAAAATATGTAATGGTTTCATCAAGAAAGCTTTAGACTCGCAGACTACAGGATATGGTAATACCCTTCTTACAGTTATGTTTTAAAATCTTTCCAAAACTCTGAATTTTGCGCGGTTCACATCAATTGGAAGTTATTGACTTTCTATCTACAGAAAAAAATAATTGAGAATATTTACTGGCAAGGTCTTTCGTCTTTCTGATTATCTAAACATTGGAAAAATTCAAAGGCTTTTTAAGAAATTTTCTCGAAAAATATTTGCAAGTGCTTTAGGAACAGCAATATTCTTAAGACTTCCCATTTTCTTAGTAGGATTAGAGAAAATTTCTCAAAAATGTGAACAAAACCGTTTGTATCCTTAAAAATACGCTGGGGAATTTAATCAGAAATGCCAGAATTTTTTATGCAAGCCAATAAGAAGTGCTGAATTTCACATTAAATGCAACCATCAATTCAATATCAAACCTGAAAATCAACTCAAAACAACTTATATTTGTTTGAAGGTATATGAAAAAATTCAATTTTTAAACTTATAAATTTTATATTTTCATTAAACATTTTAATACAGTTTCCATAAATTACAAAATCTATTTTCTATTAGAAGAAAATTCTAAGACTACATGCATGTAAAAATGAAAATCATAAAATTTGAATTTTAAAACTAACTCTTTCAAAAGAAAATTAAAAATATCAATAAACAATAGTCGAGCCATGAAGATAAAACATACATAATTATACTTAACAAGATTAGATTACGTCAACATTTAATAGGATTATACATTTGGTACCGATGTTATCTATGCTAAATTTAAAGAAATATCGTGAAATTTTAGATTTATCATTTTAGCAATATCATGAATTTTATAATATACTTCTGTTTTAGTGTAATGGATTTGAATAGATATTTATGGCTCTGTATTTCATAATAACTTGATAATTTCACTTTCAAACTAAGCCAAGACTAGATGATATCATTAACATATTTCAACGTTATAATAGGTTAAACACAACGAGCATAAGCACTTTGCTCTGGAATTATGCATCAACTCACACTAGATTATTGCATTAGGCTTGATATTACAAAATATATTATTGTAGCCAGCCTTAGATCCACACTTAAATGTCCAAATCAAATAATTCATAAAAGTTTAAATGTCGTTGTCATATTCAAATCTAGCTTCAAAATTTTAAAATTCCATTGTAGTCTATTCGAAATGATATTTATAATATGTTAACAATACTTATTATAATGTGATAATTAAGTAAAAAGCAAGCAGCTGAATAAAATTATTCTCCCTGCATTGTTTGTAAAAACTTACGGTTTTCATTTCTAGGTTTCAAAATATTTCTTATCGTGAACTGTTTTGCGTTTGGCGATAGAGTGGACTTCATCGGACTGATTTATGAGCGGCAAAAGTGAAAAAGTGTAATCACAAATTGCCTCCTGCTTTTTCAAATGAAATCTCCCCGCATCAATAAAACCGGATCAGTTTGAGTAGGCTCAATGAAGGCAAAATTTATGAATTCTAAGTTTTTCTTTCACATAAGAGTAATTCCCTCTTAGCTCGTTACTGATTGGATAATGGCAGAAGGGTCAAGAGCGCATGGGACACGCAGACGTCAGCATTCGGTAACAAGTTGTCATCCAGCGAATCGAGTCAATTACGCATTGATTGATGTGTTTTGCCGAATTGAGGTGCTAAGACTTGATTCAAATTAGATTAACTTTGAAAAAATGCCTCAAATTAAAGGTTAATAAACCAATTTTACACCTCCCGCACAATTAATAACGAATCT
The DNA here is from genome assembly GCA_900660155.1 of Hofstenia miamia. Classification (NCBI taxonomy): domain Eukaryota; kingdom Metazoa; phylum Xenacoelomorpha; order Acoela; family Hofsteniidae; genus Hofstenia; species Hofstenia miamia. Next base: position 521,544 of record CABFPE010000315.1, read on the forward strand.
TATCATCCATTATCAAATTAACACCTAGCGAAAAATCCGCTTCCATAATTCCTGTAAATTACGTAAATATGAAAACTCCAATTTTAATGCATTCGACGCCAAAGCGGCTGAAAAATTTAGACAATTAAATTAGACAAAATTGGCTTGCTTACAGTTACTTTTTCAACACGGGGTTATTTTTAAACTACCGAGACATAATTGCAGATTCGACAAAAGTTGATTTTCAAATTGCTATGTTTATTAAACCATTGGCTAGCAAGTGCTTCTGAATTAATTATATGCACATCTCCTTAACAAAGTACTAGCACAAATTTTAGGATTGTGATTTAAAATTTATTAAGATTTCTTCACAATTTACTGGAACATGCTATTATGATGGTATGTCTGCCAATTGCGCATGATTGCAGATATCAAATCCTAAATAGATAAAATTTTTTTACTAACAATACAAGTTTCAAGTTAATAATTATCTGCTACTGCTTCAAAAATCACAAAAACAATCTAAAATATTGCAATAACGTGGCTTTGTGTGAAAGTACAGTGGTACCTCTACTTAGTATATTGATTTACTTAGTAGTCATTTTCTAAAGTGAAACTTTCATAAAGGGTTCATTTCTCTAATTAATTGTAAGGAAAGTTCAGGGCCAAATATAAATACAATAAACATACTGTAAAGAATAAACAATAAAGAATAATGAATTCAGTATATATTTTAAGTTTTGATATATTTAATAACTTAATTCATGCAAGTACACAAATTATTTTTAAATATGAAATTTAATTAATTTTAAGGCCGTAGCAAGTTTTATGTACAGCGCTAAAAAAATCCTCAGCAGAAATTTTAAAATTTGCTGTGATAATAACAAGTGTAGGCAAAGATATTTTCTTTGGTGTAGGTTTCTTGTAATATTGAAAGTGATAATTGGCATTGATGATATTTACAACGTTCAAGATTACAATGCAACATACTCTCATGTACTATAGAAATATTGGGTGTAATACATAGTTCAAAGAGTTTGCATGAAAATACAAACATAAGTACAAACCTCATCAAAGTTTTATAAATGCATTCCTAAGTTGGAACATACTAGAAGGTATCCTTGCCATAATAAAATTTTAAAATTGGCAAAAATATATTTTGCAACACATTAAGTGTAACGATTAATTTTCGATTTTTCTTCATTTCAGATATTTTGTGTTTTTTCTTCAAATGATTTGCTAGAGTTTAATGCAAGTAAAACGATGGGACAAATAACTCAAGGCCTAATAGTATCAAAAAAATAAATTCAGTAAGTTTGTGATGAAGGACGAAATCATAATGGTTACCAAATTTGTAAAAACTTTTTCCTTCTAACCCTAATCCAGGATTGTGCAACATTATATAGAAACAGTCAAACAACAATCTCTTCTAGCTTGAAGTAGAACTTAGAGACAAATTTTTTTTTCAATTCTATACAGCTTACGGTTAATCCGAATTCTACTAGGAAAATTTCAAAATCTGTAATGGTTTTCCCAAATAATTTTTATACACTTATAGCTCACGAACTGCTGCGGATATTTAACATTTGAAAGCACCACAAGATAGAGAATTGTCTCTTCCTTTTTCGTATTAAATTCACTATCTGGCATTGTTATTTTCAGACTTGCCTTTGAGCGCCAAACTCTGACTATGTGCACGGCGCACCTGGACCGGACTTACATCACATAACTTTTCTTCAGAAAAAAAAATATTTCAGGTTAGTTGTTTTTTCCATGAACATTAGACCGCCTCATTATTTGAACATTTGGTATGGAAAAAATTTGAATAGTTTTACAAAAATTTGATTTCTCATTGGAAAAAAATCATATTTACATGTAATTCAAGCACAGGAATAAGTCTTAGCAAAAATCTGCATCATCGCATGAACGGGCTCAACTACATAAATGTGTCCATGTAAAA
>CABFPE010000315.1:523503-540719 GCA_900660155.1 Hofstenia miamia
AAATTTGATTTCTCATTGGAAAAAAATCATATTTACATGTAATTCAAGCACAGGAATAAGTCTTAGCAAAAATCTGCATCATCGCATGAACGGGCTCAACTACATAAATGTGTCCATGTAAAAGGCTTTCAATAACTCTTAACGGGATTGCATAAAATTGTTCAAAAATGTTGGTAAATCGATTTGTTTCATAAAAGTATTGCTAATAGAAAAATTTAACCTAAAATTTCTTAAAGTATGAACATAAAAATGAACTAATGCCTATAATTCCTTTGAAGTCAAGTAACAAAACGGTAGGCAAAAGTAGAAAGATTAAATTTCATTCGCGCCTCAAACATAGCCAATGAAATTTTACACTATGGGTATGGGTTACAAACATGTTGATTTTGTTTGATAGGGCATCGTGTGACTTTTATGTGACGTAATTCAATAATATCGATCAAATTGAATATGTATCTGTAATCTGACTATATTTGCCTATGTATAAATATTTGAAAGCATGAAATATCGATTAAATTTAACGCCATCTATTGAATCAAATGATTTTTAGCTATTATTCAATCTAGCAACAAAGCTTTTTAGTACAATGAAGTATACCGGAAAGGCTTTACTAATTAACCCGCTCACGGAAATGAAAAAAAAATAAACTGATAAAAACACTAGAATTTGTAAGGGTGCTTACTGCAGCACTGTTTAGTTTCATTCAAAATATTATCGTAAATTTTAAAAACTTGTTTTCATAAATAAAAGCATTAAAGCAAACTTTAATAGCATATTTAAGAATCTTTTATATTATATTAGATACGAGAATAAATTCTTCTATTCAATATTTCAGTTCTTGTTAATATACATGGATAATTTTTCATGCTACAAGGAATAAATTAAGATTATCTTATAATACATTTATTGGCAATCTAAGGCAGCTCTATAGATGAATCACGCTTGTTATTTAAAATATAGAAGTAGTTTTCCTCAAAATTTGGAGGCTGTAAAGATACTGATGAGCATCCATGAATTAAGGAAATCCGATTAATTAGTTGTGCATGGTGCAAGGACTTCAACAAAAAAAAGAATTTAAAACGGTGAAGAAGAAATATTATTTAAAGAATAAAAATCGCTCTTTTAACTGTAGTCATTTTTTGTTCATGGCGCTATTCTAAAGACATTATCAACTAGTTCGTTCTTTTCAACCTTTCCCAATAATAGCTAAAAATATATATATATATATATATATATATATATATATATGAGGTTACACAATTGGGATTATGCAAAAATTTAAATTTCATTATATTAATTAAGTAGTCATCGTTCGCTTAAGCGTCTTTTTTCAATTTTTATGCACTGTTCCGTGAGTGAAAATTTTGAAGGACAAATTAGCCCATCTTCGTTTCGATATATGTCACAGAAAATGTGATAACCAAAGAGCCGTAATCCCTTAGTTTTATATTTCCAATCTACATACAAACGATTTGAACTTGGACACTAATATTCAGGGGATAATTACACATTCAACGTTAAAAAATAATGCATAAATGAATTAAAACATATTTACAAATTGCACTCAGCAACTGTAAGAATTCCTCTGTCTACTTGTCCGTTGAGGTTATTGACAATTTCTTTCATCATCCTCGGTGTCATCTTGGCCTTTTTTAAAATAATTTACCAAAATGCACAAAAGCTCCAAATACGTAAGGACAACAAAGAGGTACTCCAGAGTAAAGATGATTAACGGTAGAGTCAACCAATGGAATGATAAACAAGAATAAAAATCATGAAATGCAATCATATGCTATTGAAGTCAATGTCCTCGATTGGAATGATTTGTGGTAGAACTTTTTCCTTTTCCCATGAAGCGCTATAAGAGCAGAACGTAGAATAGTAAAAGATAGTGGCTTTCATATATATGTTATCGCTTCCACATACAAGCAGTTGGTCTTTGCGCTGAGTTTTTCTGCAAGCACTGAGTGGAACCTGACAGCCTCTTCACCCATTGCACCATTTGTAGAGAAAAGACTAGAGGTGTGAATGAAGAGTGTTCCACATGCTGTACGCGCTCCTGATAAGCCGCCTTTTTACCTCTCTCGTGTTCTTCCAGTATTTTTTGAACATTTCTGTTTCGATATGATGGGGCATTTGGATGGGTAATTCTCACATCGTACATCGATTTCAGTAGAGGAGCACAGAATGAGCGACAAGAAATATCCAGTCGAGCGCTTGCCTCAGTGTTGCCACTCATTTGGTTCATCTCCTCGTTGGTCAGTTCAATCAGGTTTGGTTCGATTTCCAAATCTTTGGAGATTTCTGACACGAACTCTGCCTCTAGATCCCTCACCGCATTGTTTCTCATGATGGTGAAACCTCCTAACTTACATGTGAGAGCATGATCGATGTCATTAGGTTGACCACATTCACAGTATTTTGCCATTTTTTGTATAGGCCAGTCGTTCCGCAAGCTAATTGCGTCTCTAAACTTATCTCTGTTAATTAGAAACCATGTTCTTTAAAGGGGTTCGTGATGAGCCACGATGGGGTGACTTTCGGTTCGAGTAATGCCAATGATCTTCTGGTCTAGTTGTTGCAAGTTTAAATCACTTCTGTCTTTAAGCGTTTTATTATATTCCTGATTTCGACATCTGATGGTGGACTTAACTGTGGTGTTATCAGTGTTAAATGTATCGGCCTTTTGGAGGATGGCTTCTTTTAAGCTTTTGACGAGTTTCAAGGAATTCATGTTCTCTATCTGAACTTTTTCACATGGATTGCAGATACCCAGTCCACATTGGGCAACCGGAAGAGATAGCATTTTCCTTTGTTCATTGTTCAGGGTCCGATTCAGTAGTACATCTAGGAAATTATGGACATTTTGTTCTAGGCGCAACATCTCGTTCTCTATTCCGGCAAGAGTACGGATGAGGAACGTCCACTTGCGATGTAAAGCACGCACAAATACACAATATGGGGTTCAGACCTGGCCATGTCTTTAGGATTCTCCAGCTCTGTTGTCTAATCATTTACTTTTTCCGATACTAAGTTAATTTTAGAAATTAGAAATTAGAAATTAGAAATTATCTTTATTTCAGAATGAAACACATCAAACTGACTAAATTTCAAAACTATAATAAAATTCACTTCACTTGAAGAGTTATTTGCGGCATTTCACGGACGTGATAGCTCTGGTGTTGTCTTCCTTTCCTGTCGGTGTTTTTGGTAAGGGTTGGAGACTTGGGAAGTAGATAATGCAAATAGGAAGCGGAGAAAATTTCTAGATTGATGATTTCGTAACGTGTGAATATGGTAGACAGTGGAGGTTACAGCGAGAATGCTAGTATTTCTTGAAGAATCTGTTTGGAAAAATAAACGTAAATCTCCTATCAATATCTCTTTCAGGGGCTGGTAAACGTTCCCGGAGACTTGTAGAGGCATAGTCACTTCTTCCAGGTACTAGATCTGATAGTAAATGGTCCTCATAGTACATTCTCTTCAACAGCTTTTCATCTGACTTTCTCACAATTGTTTCAATAGATTCAAAGTTATCCGTATATCCCAGTCGCATTGCCTTCCTCCGTAGTTTGTCTATGAGTTGCTGTAATGACTTCCCGCATCCTCCCCATACTGAGACCGAATAGGTTATGTTTGGCAATATCAACGAAGTGTAAAGTATCTTGAGCTCGCGTAAGGAGTAACCTTGCGCCTTTAACTTATTTAGAAGGAACATTTTGCTTCTGCATTTTCGTAGAAGCCTTGAGACATGTTCATCAAATGACAAGGCATTATCAATGTACACTCCAAGGATTTTAATGGTTCGAAAGAGCTTGCAAGATAGGTATTGTGTTATCCTATTGCTGCACCAAGATATCTTTGTCCCATACATGTGATGTTAACTGAAGGAAATAGCTCTCTAGCACGCTCTACCAATGCACTATCTTTCAAGATCAGCCTGCATTTTTCGGGTTTAGAGTAGTATCCATATTGGGGTCCACATTCATTTAACTTTGTCCACCATTTCTTGATTGATAGCATATCCCCAATCCAACAGTGACGTCTGCGTACCAGTTTTGGTAATAGGTTGCAGATTTCAAGTCATCAATCAGAGGTTTTATGCTCAATGCATAAAAAGCCATTGCCAAATTGTCACCTTGGGTAGTACTTTCTTGTGATTTGCTTTCCTTCCCTCCACCTAGAATGAATTTAGCTGGGCGACGATAGGTGTTGATGAGGTATGTTGCTAATCTGGGACTTGTATATTGGATGTTCCTCAGTCTACGGCTCTATTCAGGCGATTGAAAGCATTTGAGATATCCACTAGTAGGGCGGCTTCAGTGGATTCGGCTTCGAAAATTTCCCTAGCCGAATGGATGCTTGCTTCGATTCCAGCTTCATGCCCTGCACAGGTTTGTTGTACTCCTACTGCATGAACAACGTCATTTTTAAAGTGATTCGCGATTGCCTTTTCAATTATTCTTCGTATTATTTCTCCTATTCCAATTGGTCGGATACCTCCTGGCTCATTTTTGCTCAAAGCAATTTCTCTTCAAGTGATATAGGGTTGGACGATGTCGGGATGAACATATTCGATGAGAAGGATTTTGGCTATATGTGCTATGCTCTCAGAAAGCTTCTCTGATTAAATTCTGTGCTTTCTTGAACATAGTAGGGTTCTCATGTGGTCGGCATTGACTCCTGAAGGCCCGCAGGATCTGTGTGTTTTCCGGGCTGCTTTCTGAATCATTGTCGAATCAATTCCGAAATAAATGATCGGGTCAACTTTGGGTGAGATTCCCTTTATCAGTTGGTCGATGTTCACTCTTTCCGCTGGTGGGTGTAAGTCTCTTAGCTTTTTCATCACATCTGGTGTTGGCTCGAGTGATCCACCTGAATTGTCAATCCTAAGCAGCAGGTGGTCTTTGGCTTTCGAAGTTCTTAAGGGCTTCTGAAGTGTAAGTGCTAGTAGTACGTGATAAGCTTTCAGAGATACAATTTGGAGGGAACTTCGGTTGGTCATAAGTTGTAATGTCTTCGACATTTCTTCCAGAAGGGTCTTGACTGTGTTCCCGAGCGGTATCATGAAAAGATTCTTCCTCCAGTGTATCACCTCGTCATAGAATGCTGTTATAATATCGTGAAATTGCATGGCGTTAAGATTGTTGAATTTCCCCGTAGAACCGGTAAATCAGAAAATAATGGTAGTTCAGCGGTGTCTATTTAATTTCCGGTATTATCACATTCATGGAAACTGGGATGGATGCTAATGGAAAGATGATCTATTCTCTGCGTTAACCCTGTCTGGTTGCTACAACATTGGCGACATACAAAGTCAGGGGTCCAGGAAGAATTACTCATCAAGCCACTGCACTTTCTGTGTACATATCCACCATAGACCGCGCCTCCGAAGGGCTCCTCTGCACGTGCTGCAGTGTGTCTGATTTTCTCCGACTCCAGACATCGTGGTAATGACTTTCGAAAACTAATTAAAAGATGTACTTAGTTTCTGTTTTTCTTCATTCTTTTGTATATTATGCTCTTGCTTAACATAAAATTTGCTGTACAAATGTTTCAACTATTCCATTTTTTCTACAGTTAATAATGCTCCATAGCTCATTATGCCATAAAGATGTGACCTTACAAAATTTATCAGAAACATTTCAGGAAAGCATTTACTTAAAATATTAATCTTAGACCTAAAACATGCCATTTTACGAATTTTGGAATTTATAAAACCTGTGAGATTTAGGTTAAAGTCAAAAGCTACACCTAGATAGGTGATCTTAGAAGATGAACAAATTGATGAAGGGGTTTGACTCAAATTTAGTTGAAGCTTGTAAAATAATAAATTGAGATTTATCTCAAATTTAGATTTAATTTATTTTTATCAAACCAATTTTTGATGTTGCAAAGGTCCTTATTTAGAGTTTTTGTGCAACCCACTTTAGATTTACTATTTATGTATATACAGGTTAAAAAATCATTGGAGATTGCAATAAGCATAATCAAGTTCACGTATAATTCTAATGCATTATCTTTTAAGTCACAAATTAATCCTTAGCAGTGAAAAAATAAATATTACATAATCAATCTGCTCCTTACCATTTAACCGCATTTACCGCAAAAATAATAGGCCTAATGCATAACTTTATTACAGCGATTCCAAATTTTGACAACCTTCAAAATTCCAAATGATAATTGATTAATTCATAACTTCCATTTAGTAAATGCATATTAACCCAAACAGAAAAGATGCTTTGTTATAAAAATATTTTCTTCTTTGCAGAGTAAAGGCCTGTCTTAACTACACGATTTAATCGGACCAATTAAATCGTGTAGTTAAGACAGGCCTTGATTCTATCCTCGAGTAATGATATATTTCTTTCAAATATAGTGGTGCACCGCAAAGTAAGACAAAAGATTCTTTATTCAGATGAATTTTCACAATTTAATGCTGATAATTAATGCGAATAGCGTCAAAAAAATCGCAAAACACGTATATAAATTAAAAAAACAAATCTTCCAGGCTATGGATAAATTACTATAGTACTATTTTAATACCGAGTTATAGTATAGTCATTGTTATAAAATTTATATCCTAGGGATGGCTTACCAAAAATATATTTTTGCTTAAAGAAGATTTTTAAATGCTTTTCAAGGGATTTTAATTTTTCGATGTTTTTAATTTCTTTAGGTAGCGAGCTCCAGTTTCAAATCTCGACGACATGAATGCTGTTTTTTTAAACGTTTTTCCTATACTTAAAACAGGTAAAAAGTTTTGATCTTGAATTGTGTTTATAAGTAAATCCCGGTATTTTAATCGTATTAAAATGTGATAGGCTTTTGATTAGCTTGACGAATGTCAGCAGGGTATCCAATATGATGAATTGTTTTGGAACGGGAATTGACCTAAAAATGCAATGCTTAGTTTTCAATGGGTTTTTTGTTGAAATATTTATTGTCCATTTTAATTGAATATTAAGTTTTTTTTTAAAACACATTGCTTAGGTCAGTAAATAAAATGTTTGCGTAATTTAGGTGACTTATAATGAAAGATGAAAGCATGAAAGAATTGAATTCCCGCACAGGGCTGTAACTGCCTAACTACTAGTCTCATACTTTTTATACCTTTAGCTAATTTTCTAACTATTAAATTGAATTGAGTTGAACTTTAACTTTGAGTCAATAATTATTCTTAGATACTTGAAAGTGCCTATAATAGGAAGAAATACAAATGTCATCGGCATATTGGATTAAATTGCAATTAGTTATAGAATGCATGTAAATTACATAAATAGTAAAAAGAAGAGGACCTAGAATCGTCTTTTGTGTAACCCATTGTAAACCGGTAACCTTTCCAAAAAAATATTTAATTTTTTGGAATCTTTGATTCTTACTACTACAAGAAAATCCTAAGAAAGATAGTATTTTCAATTATTATATTATAATTAATTGAATTAAAGGCCTTTGAAAGATCTAAGCAGGCGGTGCTTACAAATTTATTCAATCGAGTGATACTCTCCAATTTTCAGTAGCAATTAGTACTGCATCAGATGTTGAAATTTTTTTGCGAAATACAAATTGGGTTTTTGATAATGAATTATAATTATTGAAATATTCAGTTATTTGATTATGTAATAATCTTTCGAATATTCTGCTTATTGGAGAAGTAATTATCATCTCGATGTATTTAAAATTTTTGTTTTTGCTTTTCCTGAAAAATGCAAAATTTTACACTAAACGCTATTGCAAATTTCATTATTTATGGTAAAAAACTTTAAAAAATAAAATTAAATATTCAAAAGTTGTCGACGCGATATTTTTAATTTTCAAAATGAGTTGGAGATAATTGATACAAAAGTGAAAAATAACATTCTATATTTTCAGAGACACCTTATTCGACAACAATTTTCGAAAACCTGACTCGAGAAAAAACTGTTTTGACAAGTTTTTGATATGCCTTTCTTCTGTTTACTTTTGTAACAAGTTAAATTTGAAAAATGACAAATTACAAAAGTGCACTTCAAAAATCACCCGTACGAAGAAAATTTTTATGTGAACAAAAATAATTGCAATTCCGGAAAAAAATTCTGATAAAATTCATTTTTAGCCTTTTTACATGAAGCAAAACTTCCCGTCCGTTTGAGAATTCTAAATATCGTGTATATTTAGTTTCATTCAACAAAAATGTATTTCTAGCTAATGTTTTCGTTTAATATTTTAGATGCGTATACTTAGAACACACTTATTACAGGCATTATTTTTTAAACAATCAACTTTTCAGCATTTATTTATCAATTTTTAAGAACGGCAAAAAATATATTTTGTTAGAATTGAGCATCGTTACTTTACACAAAAATTTGTTTTTGCATGTGCGTGGTGAGCATTATATTGGATATAACAGTTGACTAAGCACAATGTAAAAAGCACGAAACAAAATCAACAATAATAGAACACCCATAAAAATGTTGATTAAATTTTATCAAAATTTTGAGATTACCATTCCGAAAAATTAAAAAGTTACCGAAAGTATATGCATGAGATCAATGCAACCAAGTCTTAACAGCAAATAGAATTACATCTATAAGCACAAAGCACCGATAATTAACATGTTATGTTATATTATTTAGAGATGAGCGAAGTACATATTTTGTAAAATTATTTCCATCGCAGAAAAAAAGACTTCACCGCTAACCGCCGCAATGTGTGGTGTCCTTACCGCAACAATGTCGATTTACATATTCATAGGAAAAGATAGATATTTCTATATTGCTTTTATGGTAATAGATCATCCGTACAAAAACCGAAAAAGATTTCTTAGGTATTTGGTCAATTCGTCCAATTTTATTACAGTATCCAATTTTTCATGAATAATGCAAACATTACTATTAAAATTTTGTATGTGAAATTTATAAATTTTGTTTCAGAAACATTTTTGTGAAAAACAGATTTTAAATCTTAAAACAAATTACGTTATCTGTATAACTTCTATGCTACCGCAAGTTGCTTTAATTCTACCGCTAACCACCGCAATTGTGTAAATCGCTAGCGCGATGCACCGCACCGCACCGCACTCATCCCTAATATTATTATCTTCATAAAATAGTGTATATTGCAGAGGGAATTTTTTGTGATGTAACGATGATAAGCTTAGCGAAATATATCTTTCTGTCTAATGTTTTGTTGAAATGTTTAGTATTCATATATTTTACTAATTCATTTCTGGTGGCCGATTTTTCTTAATTTTCTAAAACTAGAATTTGACGATGATTTACGACGCGCACTTCGTGCAACATAGCGGTGAGAGTAGAATATTCAGTTGAAAACTCAATTAAAATTTTCTAAGTCAAATTGTGCGGCATGAAGGTAAAGACACTGAAATAAATCTAACCAAATTGCCTCAAAGAAGTTGTTAATTAGAATTTGAAATGCATCTGTGCAGGTTGCGTGTCGGGAATTTCACAGTTTTGAAGAAGCTTTCATTTTTTGCGCAAAGACTTGTTTTTAGCTTAGTTTAGTTTTTTTCTCTTGATTGGTTTTATTCTTTGCTATATTGTTTTGGTCCAGGTCAGGTTAAACAATTATTATATAAAACTGCTTGATTTGAATTTTGCATGCTCCTGTTGTCTTAAGAGAACAATAAATTTTGGTTTTAGGAGATCCCGTGTACAAATGACGTCTAACTGGTAAGTAACGAAATAACAAATGTATAGTAAATCAACAAAATGAACATATTGTTCAGTAACTTTTTGATGTAAATGGAAAGTACTTAGACGTCAAACAATTATAAAGTGTACACAAATATATACAAAAAAATTAATCTACATCTATTTTATAGCACTTGAATTTTAACAAAATTAAGATATAAATCAAAGAGAATGTCTCCAGCCATATATAAATATTGGTGAAATTCTACAAACTACAAAGTTTTCAATTCTTTACAAAATTCCTAAAATAAAATATATTAAGATAAAAATGCATGCTTAGAATATATATAAAACAAGCTTGGAAATAGTATACGACTTGTGATAATGAACCGAAAAATTACTGACATAAATATAAAATTAAGTTATTAGGAATATGCTCTATACATATAATATTAGAAAAAAAGGAAAAATATCACACAGTCAAAAGTCTACAGTACAAAAACAGCATAGAAAACCCACTGTAAGGCAACATCACAATGGTAACGCTAAAACCATATATTTCCTAGAGTAAAATTTTAATGAACACAAAAAAGTTAACTTTGAACTTTGAAAAGGTAGATACAATTAATTATATGTCTGCATAAGGTTAATTCGTCTGAAATCTCATTTGTGAAGTTCAGCAGTCTGAATTCTAGTAACATGACCTTAGTCTTAAATAGTGCCAAGCTGAAGATGCGTAATTTCCAAATTCCAAACGTTAAAATAGTGGTATGTGAAAATCCAGGAACAAATTTCACAGAAATCATTTTTTCGTGAAAATGTCTCGTATATTTCACTACATTAAAATTAACAAATCGCACGCAATTTGATCTTAACAACTTGCAAATGGCAAATACTCAATTTCTTTTGCGTAGGTAATTACGCAGTATTTTAAGTGTACTTGTTGAAATTCAGATAAAAGAAGTGAAATTCATACCTTTCAAAAATCCCTCTCCCACTCATCACCAAGACTTGAAGAATCTAAAAAGTAACTCATCGTCCAAAAATATAAGCGAAGAAAAATGCTCATTCAAAATTAAAGTAAGCACATTGTTAGATTGTTGTTTGCTAATGTGAGGCGAAACAATCCCTGAAGCAATATATTTTGCGATAAAGCGCTCGAATGAACAACAGTGGCGTCGTGCACCAAAGAAAATTCAGATGCCAACTGTATTTACATTAACTGTTTAACAAATTACAATTCCACATCAGCATTGTACATGCCAGAGAAACGAAGTAATAGTTCCAAACTAATATTTAAATAAATTGTGTATAAAATTCTACATGGCATTGTAGAAATTTTACTCTGAATTGATCTCATTTAAATGCGCAAAACACAGAAATCATTCAAAAATTTGGACAAGTTCTAAAAAATTTGCAGTGAGGAGACAAAGCCCCCGGGCACTATAATAGGCCGCCACTAATTAATTGTCATTCCTAATTGAAGGTGCAGTGGACGTAGATGAAAAATAAATACTTATCTGAAATTTTAACACAGATTTAGGAAATATTTTCTAATTAATGAGAAACTTTGGAACTAAATTCAATAATTTAGAAGAAATTAAATTGTCATTATTCAATTGGTTGAATGCTTATCAAATAGGAAATGCTGTCATATTTTGAGTTTGTTTGAAAAGAAACGACCTTTCCAGAATTCATTTGATAGCTTAAAAAATATGGTATTGCTTTTAGCCACTACCACTAAAAACACGAAAGCTGATATAAAAATAAATGATGTAAAGCATGAGAAAAACATGATTACATAACGTAAATTTACGACCAACAATTTTACAGACAATATGAGAAGTTGGTGATGCCACTAGAAATACCTGAGTACGATGAAGGAATGTTCGCGGATTTTATGGATACATCAGAATATGAAGTTCATTTTTCGTAATTTTAAGAAACTTCCACTTCTTAAAGTCAAAAAGGAAAAATACTAGAAATCCTATTTATATCATTTGTACTACAGATCATATTTTGTCATCTCTGACAGTATGGACGTTTAATAACATGGAATGAAAAATCGATACCCTTACTGACAGCGTCGACATCTCTCGAAGGAGTTGAGTCATCTGCAGTTGGAGTGTGCTCTAAAACATAGTGCCACTAACAATTAGGCTTTCCAAATATTTTATTAATGCCATTAACATTTATAAGAATATTTAGTAACAATGCTATTTTTTGAATAATAATTTTATGAAAAAACTGCATCAATGGTAATTAAAAACAGAAAAAGTTATTTAAAGAATTGATAAGAATTCAATAGTAATCGCTAATATTACCAATATCGGTAAGTAATGAGAAAAACTATATACAGTAAATCAAAGCATTAAGTCACAGTATAACCTCCATGACATATAATAACTTGCTCACAATGACATTTAAGTTTAATTAATTCATCAGAATATCTCTCAAGGGAATCGATTTTAAATGCCATCGGATGTACTTACCAACTTCGACATGATCAGTGAATACAACGCGTTTTCTTCCGTCGTTGATTGATTTGCTTACTCAGCGGTCAAGCTAGTTGTGGTCTGGAGAATAAGGACCTGTTTATGACTCGAAAAATTTTTGTGTTTGCATAGCCGATTGAGGTCGATCATTATCTTGTTTCCAAATTAACGTGATTGATGAACTCGCTTCTCATATCTTTCTTTACTGAACTTAAGAAGACAGTTTTCCACAAATTTAATGTAGCGATCGCTATCTACTGTTTCATTTCTTGCAGTTGTCTCAACAGAAATTTGTATCTCCCATCATTGTAATGATTGCCATAGTTTTTGTAGATGTCAGGTTGAATTTCGGAATTTGTTCCCTTGGAGTACCAGGCTTATGCCAATAACGGAATCCTGTCGTGATTTACCCGGTGCAAATGCAATCCACGTCTCATGGATTATTACTAGGAGTTTTAGTAATTGAGAAGCACTGAATTCGAGAAACAACTCACCAAAGGATTCACAAAAACTGATTCGATTAAGTTTGTTCTGCACCAAAGGAGAATATGGCACCCACACCGAACAAACTTTTGTTTTAGTTGCAAAACCCATTTGTGATATGGTTACACTAGGATATTCATCGACAACTGCTTGAGCAGACAGCAATAACTCGCCAGTAATTAAAGAAGGTCAACCACTTCTTGCAGTATCCTCCAACGAATTCCGTCTCTCCTTCTTAAAATCTGAGATCCATCAGTAAATTGTTGAATTTCATGGACATTGATCATTCCACACGGTCTTCAATTTACTAATAATGTTCTGCGTGTCGGTTCCTGCTTTAAAATTCCGTGTATACGTAGAAGCGGAACATTTCTCTTGACGTTTAACATTCAGCCATGATTTCCGAGATGAGAAAAAATGGCGTGATATATCGTATTAGTGCTTTAATAGTGATTCCTAATATTTAAATCTCAGATCTCGTCACATTATTCGTTGTATATAAAAACACATCTGCACTTAACAAAGAAGCAGTGTGTGTATGTATATATTTTTTCTCATTACTTTCCGATATTGGTAATAAATTGAATTTTGAAGGTCAACACACAATATAATAAAGAAAATGATGTATAGTAAATAAAATTTTGAAAAAAGTCCATTTCTCGATTCCAATTTTGAAATAGAAGAACTTAAAAAATTAAATGGGGAATTGAAATATTCACATGAATAAAAAAGAAATAACATCTGGCTATCATTTCAAATCACTATAAACTACAAAATATGCTGGTTATCCGCTCTTTTGAAAAAGTTATTCAAATAAAAAATAAAGCACAGTAGAAAGATAATGAAGAATGGATTTTTAGGTAACTCAATATTGCTATGGAACAAATTGGATCACAATGAACAAATTATTTAAGAAATTATAGATTTAAAATTAAAAAATAAACTGAAAACCTATTTGTAAAAACAATAGCAACATTTATAAATGTTACCCTTAAAAGGCATTAGAAGGTCAAAATGTTCTTTGAAGTTCAATTCCAGTCAATTTTGTGGATAAACGATGGATCCCACATACATTTTCGGAAAAAATAAAAATATCAGTGATATTGGAAGTAATTTCACATTACGCCAAAAACAGTTCTTTTGAATTGATTGACTTTTTCAAAATATCAAATACAATAATTTTTTGGTTGAGCAAGAATTAATGACTTTCTCCACAACCTGACTTTCTGCGTTTATGTGATGGGAGGATCAAATTGCAACGATGTCAACAAAAATTCAAATTATTTGGTGCCACACTCACACTACCATGACTGTTTCGCCAGTCGTGCGTTGCAGAAGTTTTCCGCCATTGTTTTATTGAATTCTACGTTAAAAGTTGGTTAAGTACTGTGCTGAAAGCTGATATAGGTATCAAAATGCATATCCTGCATTGACATTCTCATTTCGAGAATAGTATGTAAATAGACCGGCCGTATTGTATAGTAGGCCCAGCCTCAAAGAAGTTATTACTAGACGAATATCAACAACTTTGCAGAAATCAGACTATAAGAACTTCAACCCTATTCGTGCGAGTTGTTCTAAAAACTAGAACTATGCCTACAGAAACTTAACAACTGAACGACATGTGTAACCATAGTCAGAAGTTTTGAACACAGTACATAACACACTTTATGAAAAATTTTAGATATAATTTAGAGTTTTCCCACGACTGAAATGAGTCTATTTTATATATTCCTGAAGTAGTAGTTCATTAATCGATCGCAATCAGTATATCAAAAGCCCATATTATATATAACAAAAATATTATGCTAAGACATTATTTTCAGCTTCCAAATTATAACTGTTAGTAAGAACAGCGGTTTTGAACATTATATTCAGTTTTAGCTGCAATAATAATGAAAATAACAATATAGCAAAATTTAGTAAAAATTGAAAATTTGAATTTGCTATCACTTTATCACTGAATCCAACAAGTAAGTTTTTCTTTAAGATTTAAAAGATGGATATAACAAAGTTTAGTAAAAATTGAAAATTTGAATTTGCTATCACTTTATCACTGAATCCAACAAGTTATTTTTTCTTTAAGACTTAGACAGATAGATATCACATGTTTATTTTCTATGAATCACAAAGACATATAATGAGTTAGAAAAAATTACAGGCTTCATGAAAACGGCTAAAATTTGTGTATTTTGGCTCATTAGAAAGAACATTCTCTGCTGTTGTAAAT
Source organism: Hofstenia miamia (assembly GCA_900660155.1). Classification (NCBI taxonomy): domain Eukaryota; kingdom Metazoa; phylum Xenacoelomorpha; order Acoela; family Hofsteniidae; genus Hofstenia; species Hofstenia miamia. The sequence continues at coordinate 538,344 of CABFPE010000315.1, forward strand.
TTCTAACTTGCAACAAGCCATTAATACTTTGCTACTGTGTACTATTGAAGTATATCTAAAGGAAAAAATAATAAGTTTTAACTTGCAGAGAGTTAGAAAAATATTATTTCATATGAAATTTAGATAATTTTTACAATTTTATCGAAATTCAGCAAATTTCATGAGGTAATAGAATTTTTCTAACAGACATCAAGTTATCGAATTCTATTGATTTTATAAGACACTTATACATATAATAACTTTGTAAAATTATGGACACTTGGCAGCAGTTAGAAAAAAGATATAGGCTTTCAAAAATGCTTATCTTTGCAATTTTCAACATTCATGTAAAATCAGGGAGTTGATCTCATGACCTATAAATTGCTATAATTTTTAAACCATAGTAGCTAGAACTCTAAAATTGTAAATTTAGTCTATTTAAATAGTTTGGATTATAATATAAAGAAATCAGAGGAATTCAAGAAGGTGTCCCACAGCCCATTTGTTGAATTTAAATGAAATGACCCTTGATGCATATCGACACGGAATGCGCATTATATTACTACAATTGTAGTTCGACTATAATCATGAAGGCATTGTTTTCATTTATGTGTGTAAGTAACAAATCAAAAAACAAGTATACTAATACCTTTTAAGGTATCAGGATCAATAATTTCAATACCCTCAGCAGGGTCATCCTCATCCCAACCAGGAAGATCGTTATCTGCCGTAGCAATTTCTACCTTCTCAAGAAGACGTTTTTGTTTATCGCGGTTTTCTGATTCGCAATGCACTCGATAGAAATAGTTATCCCAGAAAACTTCATGTGAAACTTGTGAAGGAACCAATTCTGAATACATTGCACGCATAATCGGATTGGAATCCAATAACGATGCGATTTCCTGGGTTCTAACAGAAAGATCTTGAGAGTTCTTCCAAGCTACAAATGATTCTTTATCTAAGAAGCACTTTAATTTATAATATATAAGCTAAGACTTGCCGGGTACGTTCTCAATATATGTTGATTGACTAGACCTGAGTTCATCAATTTTGGTCTAAAATATGAGCAATAAATAGAGGTTAATAGGAAAAACAAAGCGACAATTAATAAATTTAAAAATAAAAATATTAAAAACATGCAAATCTACGAAATTGTTAAAGGATGAAAAAAATTTTTCGTAGTATTTCATAAACAAACCAAATGTGACATCAGATTTAGCCTTCTAAGTGGACGCTGGTGCTGTTGCATTGCTATGCATAGAGGATACAACTATTAATACTAGTAAAAAGTTGCAACGGTAGAATTCTCTTTACTGTCTCTGCTGGTATTGATAATTGCAATGATTTATTTTTTGGCCAATAATGTATATACTTCACTATTACTAAAACAGAACAAAATATAATACCGTAAGTGGATCATACAATATTTCTGTTGAAGGACTATCCTTTTCACCAGAAAATGCGACTGCGCTAGCATTATCGGCTAAACAGGTAATAGTAGATTGTATACCACCAAGCACATATTTCATATCAGATTTGAAGGTATCCATAGACTCATCACTAACCTAATAAACAGTATCAGTGAAAAAATTGTTGAATGATTTAGCAATGAATTTAAAATTTATAATACGCAAAATGTTCGTATTAGAAAATATTTTCAAAATTGAACTAATTACTCTACACAAATTCACATGCAACATTCAGAAAATCCAAAAACTACAATTTAGCTTTACTGTTAAATAGAAAACGTACATTTAAAGTTTTCTGCAAAGTTTTGCTGGTGGTTTGAAGAAGACTAGATGTATCTTTTTTTACTGTTGAGCCAAATTCGGACAAATCAGTTTTCAAGAAACCAACTGCACCTTGACTCTAATTGATAACCGTTAAATAGCAAGACCATAGTAACAGGATCGATTACCTTAGCATATATATCCCCAATAAATTTCTCGCCAGCAAGATATTCTAACCATCCCTCTTTTTCTTCATTAGAATTATTGTTTGGTACATCTTGAATAGTACCCCTATCGATTGCTGCTTGCTCATTAATGGGTTTATTTTCATTCTCCTCAATGGACTGATCTTCTTCCAAACCGGGTGGAGTTAGAATGGAAGCAGCCCAAGCTCCCCAAGACTGTTTGGACATATCAACTATTATTGAAAAAGCTCTGTTAAAATTCAGTACAGAAGAGACTTTTATAAATAAATGAGCAAAAAATCACGAAGGAAAAACTGAAAAATTGAATAAATGTAAGTCACATGAATATTGTGATTTGATGAACATTTTTTATGAATGTACAGTTGTTTTCGTGAAGCATTTCCTTGACTAAATTAAAAATATAGCTTTTTAGGTATAGATTATATATATACATATATATATATATATATATATATATATAT
>CABFPE010000315.1:543416-553692 GCA_900660155.1 Hofstenia miamia
ATATATATATATATATTTACAACATTCAAGCAAATAATAGATATTTAAATAGATTTTGAAAGTATGCTGAGTCACTTTATTATGCAAAATATAATTATAAGGCGCGCTGTTGAGTACCACATACAATTTCATATAATTTATAAAATAGAGAACATTCTATTTTCCCTTAATGCGTCCACAAATTTTGATTAAGATCAGTTGAATACTTTTTAGCAAAACGGAAACACGCTTTGTTGTATGGGAATGGGTTGGGTTAGTGTTAGGGTTGTTGACTTCAAAATTTCCATACGCAAAGCGTCACATAATCAGATAAATACAGCGAGACTTGTTCAGTGGTTTCGAAAAATTAATTGAGCAGTTGCGAACAATTATCCAGCTGGTCATTCAATTAATTGCAAATACCTGTTGAGATAACTAAATCATTGCAAAACCTTCCATTATTGCAATTTTTTCCTCACCAACAATAATTTTAACATTTATAACAGTTTTAAAATATTCCAAAATTAATTGTAAATAAATTAGTAGACGACCAAACAATTAATTAATTGAGGATAAGACTACGGCTTCACTACGTGATTTGTGCCACATAATCTCTCACATGTGAAGGTATCACACCTAATACTATGGTTACAGTATGTGATTATAATTGAAATGCAGTAGTCACTGGGGTGATTCTAGCGAACAAGAGAACACTGTGAAACTATTTCCCTATTTACAGATGCTTTGGTGTGTCTTATATACAATGCGTATTTACAATATTTACAAACATGAAAACAACTAGTCAACACGAAAAGCGCGTGATCTGGCCGATAAATAACAACAACTACCGACTGATGTTACAATAAAGTTTTAGGAACCCCAAGCTAAATTAGCCAACGCCAGTGAAAACTATGTATGATACATTGTATATAAACGGCAAAAACTGTCCAGTACTTTGAAACTCGCAACATCTGGATAATTCTACAATTACTATTCGGCATATTAGCCTATTGTTATTAATAAACACTTTTATTCCTGTACTGACATACAGTAAAAAGGAAAATAATATTTACCAAAAACATAGGGCAAGACAGTCACAAAACCTTCGGATAACTATCGTCCATCAGATATTGACATCCTTATAATAAAATGTTGCTTATACAGCTCAGTATGGGTAACAGGAAGAGAAACCATACATACTTATTTTAAAGTTGTTGATTGAGCATTTCGATCAGATTATGTTTGCAACCTTGGAGAAAGATTTATTGCACTTTCATAGCTTAACACGAAGCTTTTCACTAAAACACACTTTGCAGGCGCATAGTATAATCAGACCCATGTAAGTAATAAAAATAAATCTTATCAAATACTTGGTGATATTATTGACTTTACCGGCAATAGTGTTAACATGTTTTTTCCAAGATAAATATGATTCGATAGCTAATCCAAGGTAGATGAAAGATAACACTTGAGGAATAGCTTCTTCATTAATATAAACAGAGCGATCAGAAGCGTTTGAGGCAAAATTGCTATTATTATTTGTTGAAAAAGGTTACCTCTTGCGATTTTGATGAATTAAGGATTACATTTTTATTATTTGAAAGTTCTACTAGCTTAACATAGTATGAGGCAAAATCATCTTCGAAATTATTACCTCTTATTACGTTCAAAAGTATAGTATAATCCGAATAGTTGGCAACTTTCCCAACATTATCGGCTATACAAATAGTATCAGTGTTAATTTCATTGGTGTCTTTAATGAACAGTTGGCCACTCATGGGACCACCTTGTGGGATTCCAACTTTAACTTCAATTTCACCAAATAGAATAATATTGGCTACCTTAACTGCTTGTTTCATATAACTTGATAGTCATATAGAAAGCCAGAGGGAATAGACCATTCGGTACATTCTAAAGTACATTGTAGCTGTTCGCAGTTACATAAAATTTGCGAGTTTGAGACTAAGGTATAGTGTGGTTTGTTGCGACAGTCGATAAGAGGACAGAGAATGATGCTCATGTGAAATTGTATATTGGCGCCATTACCTGAGCATTATAGAAAGAACGTTTTGAGACATGCAACATCTAATTAAGAAGTATTAGAAATATATGTAGCTTCATTTACACAATTATCCATCCCAACAGACTCACAGAATACTAAACGTGGCTCGTTCACATCTCCGATAACAATGGTGTAAGCCCTAGGCTAGTTCTTCATAGTATTTGGCATTATTTTATGGTTAATTTTTTTACAGTATCTTTTATTACGTTATGGGCGACAGGATATATTAGCTACAATTGAGGTCAGGGTTGGCAAGTTTTAAGCAGAACCTGTTAAAAACAACATTTTTGCAGTGTTTCTTTTTAAATGTATATAGGAAACTTTGGAAAATAACTTTTGGGATTCGTCTATTCGTACATTTATAACCGATTTTCTACCACAAAAATAGCAAAACTTTTGTTTTTTTGTGTATGAAACGAAAAATGAATGCTGATATGTCTAACATAATGCAATGTTTGTTACTCTGTTTTTAGCAAAATGTTCGTATCCTGAGCTGGGTCTGTCTAAACCGTTTTAAACATTTTTTTGCAAGAACTACACTATTAGTTTACAGTTTACATTCCATACATGTATTAGCATTCTATAAGTAAACTGATGAAATCTTCATTGATCAAACATTTTGCATATTGTCGCCATTCCCAAAAATAAAAAAATTTATTTGATTTCTCTAAGCTAAAAAATTATTATTTGCGACTCAAAGAAATTTAAAAGCGAGCGAGAGAGCAACGTTATTTGCGGAATCTTCGATCGAGCTCGAGTATAGTTTTCCCTTCAAAGTTTTTACAATCGAGTTTTTAACATTCCGAGTACTCGAAAACCCTGGTTAATATAGTACCGAAACCCAAAGTTCTTTAATAGTTTAATTCCATTCTATTTTAAGTTTACACAATTAAATTCTTTGTTTCAGTTGATCATATTGCAATTTGTGCATCTTTACAAAAATAGCTCCAGAATGGTAGATTTTCATGAAATTTTGATGTTTTAAAATATCTAATTTCTAAATAATCGCTAGCGGAAATAGCAAAAACTAGTTTCTAGTTTTTTTAAATAGATTTTAATCCCATTACAATGTTCAATATTGTAACGTCATTTCTGACCTCTTACAAATACAGAAAACTATAATAGTGTTATGTGTTACAAAATGTATTGTTTATATTGTAGAATCACTGGGTTAGCTATGGCGTGAACAGCACCAGCAACCCTAATTCTAATTATAAGCAAGAAGACAAGTAACTGCTGTTTGTTTACAATAAAAATTATCACCTACATACAATTTTGCTATTAACATATTTACAAACATAAGAAAACACTAGTCTGGCTGATAAATAATGACCAGCACCATCTGATGCAACAATATCATTCAGGATTTTTGAAAATTATATAGTTATGATATTTTTTTTTGAAGAAACTTTCAAATTTGAAAGTTTTTATATTTGTAATATTTTTTAATATAGTAATAAAATAATACATTTTTTTACAAATATTGAAAGTTTGAGTTTTATTGATTTATTTTTAATATTTCATTCAAGTTGTTGATATTCTTATGTGTGTTGAATGTAACTTAGCTTATCTTTTTTTCACTTTCAGAAATCATTTCAGGTTGAAAACATTGTAGCAACTGCTACCAAGCGTTTATGTAGGCTAAATGATTCTTTTAAACTTGTTTCATGTCAATCTTGGGTAGGGATGTACTCATGTCAGCTATTTATTGTACATACTTCTGTTAATCTTCCCTTAACTGAAAACACTGAATACTATTTAGGGACTCTGCCATCATAGCTCTGCTCTGTGAGTGGTGTATCTGTGGCCTCTGGCCTACTCTGACCTCTGCATCATTTCACTTGTGTTTCCATAGCTGATTTAAGTAGCTCCAAACCTCAGCTCAACAAAGTTCTTATGTGTTCCCTATCCTAACTCAGTGTAGTTCTCAATGCTAATTGTAACTGACTTAAACTCAATTTGAATACTGTATTTAATTCACTTTGCAACCTTGCAATGTCACTAGCTGTTTAATAATTATTATTTCAGCCATTACTGAAAACTATTGGCTTTAATTAAGTTAATTTAATTAGGTTACTTAATAACTTGCAGCTTCCTACCTTATATTTAAATAACATAATATATGCTTGGTTGATTTATCAGTCTATTATAGGTCAACTAAGCCTATCAGATAAAATATGTATAACCTACATTAGGCTATCCAGCCCTTTTATTACTGATGTTGATTATTGATTACATGTAAACGATCAAATTGATAGCCAGCTAAACAGAGAAAAACTCCTATTTGTACACCTAAAATAAATGCAGGTTCATGGTTTGGATCAAGGACCCTTGTGTCACTCACAAATATGTTTCCAAACCACTACTACTGCTTGATATTCTGTATAAACAATCAAACCAATATAAAATCTAAGAATAAGAATTTACTTCAACAAATTTCAAATTGATTTACAATCTATTTATGGTCTACAGGACTTTCGCCCAAAATGGCGTTCGAAACAACGGGATTTTCGCCAACAGGGAAATTCGCCCAATGCAATGTTCGCCCAAAGGGAAGTTCGCCCAATGGGATGTTCGCCCAAAGGGAAGTTCAACTAATCAAAACATTTTACAGGAAATTTAAATTTCCTAGTTTTGCATAGGCATACATGAGTGAAGCAGTTACAATAATTCCCACTAAGCAGGGAGGAAACAAATTAGTATATCTAAATTATACATACAGAATTCATTCAAAAAAAGAATCAATTTATTGGAAATGTGATTTTGATAAATGTAAAGCCAGATTTATAACTTGCAAAGATTTCTCTATACAGTGTACTTTTAACTGCATTATTGTTTTTACTTTTGTGCAATATAACTTGTTTTACTTAAAAACCATAAATTAAGGGGAATTCCATTAAGATTTCATTTCAGAACCATATATGGAATTGCTTTCATTCCATTTAACTTTTTATTTAAGATTGTTTTTGTAATTATGAAAAATAATACATTTTCATGCTTAGATCATCAACCAGAACCCACAATCATGAACCTGAAGACGATTCAGTATGAACTGCAAAAGTTGCTCAAATTGCAATGACCACCTTGGTTCACTCTAGTCCTAGCCAAAGCACAGGTTTGAATTTTTTAATAATACAATAAAAATTGATTTGAAAATTAGGTTCAATCTACTGCCAAATTGTGTCAACTTTGTATTCAACAGAAATGGCTCACTTGCCCTCACAGGCATCCATTCAAAGTGGCCTGTCGAAAATTAAGAGAAAATCTGTTCTAATGTAGAATCGGTGGCTGGTAAGGAAACTTAACTAGAAACTTGACGGACTCCACAGAAGGTTTAAATAGCATTTTCAGTACAGCCATGATTCTGAGAAAAGGATTAACGTAGAACTTATAGCATAATTTATAGATGTAACATTGGTAATTCATCCAAGTAACAAAACTACTTTAGGTAACAACCAAGATGACCAATTCCTATGGCTTCCAGTCGAAGCAGAACGTCCAGAAGTAAATTGCTTAACCTATTGACTGGTGCTACCCTATTTGTCTCACTTGCTTAATTTCTATCTCACTTCAAAAATACAAACTCTCATTTTCATTGTTATCTCTCAGCTCACTATTAAATAATCTGTAATTGCCAGATATTCGTGCTAGCCAACGGCATGGTATCATCACAGTGTTAGGTTTTATAAGTGCATGTACATGTTGAAATACAAATGAGAGATTTATTATTTCCTTATACGTAGCCATATACATAACTTAATGAACCACAATTCGGACTGGGTAATCAAAAGACCCCCAGAAGCAACGTGTCACCCCGTGCTAGTGAAAGCACTCCCGAATTGTCGCTGATCTTAAGCAATAAGTTTCATTTAAGATAATAAATAAATAAGAAATACAATGGTAAAGACGGCAGTTAAGAGTAGACAAAGTCTATTGAATGCTCACTACAGGTTTCTCAGTTTATATACAAAAAGATTCAGTTATTACCTGCCTTTGTTTACAATGATTGATATTCAACGTAGTTTAACATGCTCATAATAGTTTTCCCTCGTAAATTAAATTTGAGCAAACAATAGCACCATTGAGGGGACATCAGTTCTAATCATAGCAAACTAAGATCGAAAACCAGTAACGTCATAGTGACGTAATAATATAAAAGTACAAAGTAAAAAGATATAAAATGCAAACAAATCCCCAAGCGACTCTACACGCCCCCCTTGCTCAAATTAATTTTCGGCTAGCAGTTGAAGGGCTGGCCCAGAGATGATACTTTGAGTAGCCATGATCATCTTTGTTGCGAGCTCCCTGTCCCATGTTGTTACTTCTGAGTAGCTGGCTTCGCGAGTTAGTTGCATCAGCACCTCCCTTTGCATGATCACTTCATGCTTTAACCGTAGAAACTTTATGGAGGGCATCTGATTACTAACTGGGCAATTTCTCCACAGATTGTTCAGTCGCCTAGTGAAGGTGTCGTAAAACCGCTCGTAGAGCCGGAGGCCTTTCACCGCGATCATGAGCGTCATTGCTGCATCCGTGTTGGATGTATGAGCATCATCTGCACTTATCTCAGTGTCTGGGTAAAAGTGCAGGAAAACCTGTCGAAGGGATCCCATGGTGGTGGTGTGGTCCATGAACAGTGAACAGTACTCCTGGACTTGACTCAATGTCATTTCCTCCGGATTTGAGATGTTAGCTCAAAGCATCATGATGATTTCTATTCGTTTCGTGACGTCATAGTAGCGGGTGATAGTCTCAACATTGTTGATCCACATGAGATTGCCTGCAGCCTGGAACAGAATGAGGACGCGAGGCTGTAGAGTAGCCAGTCGTTCTTGTATCATCCTTAGTTGCTGATGAATCGGGAGTCCCTGTGCGAAGATGTCTGTTATTGTCAACTTACAGTCAATGAACACACATTCAGCATTCCCTCTGGCGATGAGCTTCTCATGCACAGTCTTGTACTCACCAGTGCAGCTGGCCTTAACGGATTCTGATTTTCTGTTGACAAAGTTTATCTTATCAGAGAGCTGGGCAGCAACCTTCTTCTTGGGTTTTCGAACCTTCCACTTTGGTTGGATTAGCGGAGTTTCCACAGTAGGTGGAGGAATGCACAACAGATTGGAAGTCTCTATTTTTCTTTCTACTTCGTTGAAACTGGCCCGGGAGGCTAGGGTAGCAGTTCTGATTGTGACAGGATAGTTTATACGGGCATCCTTAACTGTGTCCCAGAACCTTCCTTTTAGTCCCTTTTGTCGTAGCCGCTCGATCTGCTGGTGGGAGATTCGTAGACATGAAGTGGTGCATTCCACGTCCAAAGCAACATGTCGCCCTGGGGATTGCAGAATGACCAGCTCCTCTTTCGTGAACATCTTCGTGAGGCACCATTTCATTAGTGAGAGGACGTCCTTATCGCGACTGTCAACCAGGACCCTCTGTTGTACTGAGAGATCATCTAGGAATTCGCCGGGGTCACATTCGATCATTAAAATACGTTTGTCCTCAGTTACAGACCACTGTGGCGTTGGTTTGGGAGAAACGGCAGCACCTCCAAACTTCTGTAGATTAACCTGCTCGATTAAATCGCAAATGTGAGGTGACATTTGTATAGCGGATGAAGATAATAGTTCCTCCTCTCGGTAGAACTGCTCTGGTGTCCTCATTATTTGATCGAAGATGGTGATGGGAATGATTTTTCCCTCCTTGCTGACGTGCCTAGCCGATTCAATAAATTGATTGTAACCACACTCAGGATAAGTCATTTGTTGCGCTCTAAACAAAAGCTCGTTCTTACCATGGACGTCAAACTTAGAAAGGTGCTTGTGAAACTGCTTCGTTGACCCTGGCATTCTTTCCACAAATTGCCTTGTGCTCAAGGGAGCATTGTCAGAGGCGAAGATGATGAATTTCGTCTCGGCTGTGGCTCCCCACATATACTTCTTCACGGTATCTGAGAAAATGTTTATGTCCAATGGACAAATGCCAAGGCAATTGCTGATCAAGATGGCTGATATTTTACCAATCACACTGGTCGCCCCCACCAGTTGGGCATAATACTTTTCGAACTTATCCATAGTGTGTTTGGTCTTGCCAGGGGATGAAGGAGGACTGCATTTGTACAGAAGCCAGTTTTTTACTTTCCAAGTTAGCGGGCACATGGTGATTTCATGAACGGTTAGTTTCGTTAGAGTTGTTCTTTTCTCGTGCGACATTGGTAATTGGAGCTGAGGATCTTTCGTCAGGTAAATGGCTAGAATCCAGATGGCTCCTCTTGCGTATATGTCGGGCAGATTCTTTTCAGCAAACAGACGTTCTTTGAAGTTCCTTTTATCTTGGTTGCTGTATGATACTTTAATATCTTGCAATGTGCGTTCGATAGATGCATGGTAATTCTGTGATGGGCTGGAGATGTCCAGCAAGGGCCAATTGGACTCGGGGTTAAAGTCAGCTTTTATGTCGGACCAGATGGTGTGTATTTTGTTGAGGAGGTGGTCACTCTGTGCAAAGGCAAAGCTAACTCGCATGTCAGTTACCGTGGCTATCAGTGGAGTGTTGGAATCAGTTATTTCTAGAGTCTGTGACTGTAATAAGACGTCGACAATTAACTTTTGGTCCACTGCCAATCAGTGAGAGGGCACTCGTTTGCATAACAAAAGATCGGTGTATATGAGCCTTGTGATTGGTAAGTGGCTCATAGAGTGTGACGAGACTGGAGCATAGTCATCCTGATATAGAATTAGGAAGTTTTCCATTCTGAAATGTAGATTTTCTATTACTTCGGGTAATCTGGTTTTGTGTTCACTATGTACAATCATCATTAATCAGATTCCTTCAACCTTGGCTATGCGATACACGATCTCAATTTGCTCCAGGATGTCTTCTGACTGTACTTCAGCAATTCTTAGGAAGTAGATGACAAGGAGGTTTTGAAAGTCAACATTAACACAGTCGAAACTGTCAATGATTTTGCCGCTGTTCAGGAACTGGCACAGATTATATATGTTGAAATCGTCATCGAAGAAAGTATGTACCGTGCTGCACCAATATGACTGGCTTAGAGTTTCCATCATCCTCGAATCATACGCAATAATAGTATTGATTTTGGGGCGGTGCGATGCATCTATAACGAAAGGTATGGCGTCAACGGAACAGGTCAGTTCTCGGCCATTGTAGGTGTGGCGGAGCTGATCATTGGTTTCTTCTGAAATGTTATCGCAGATAGTGGCAATTGCTTTTCGTGTTGCAATAAAATAAGGGTGTAGGGTTTCATCACTGACTTTCAATAGTTTTCGTCTTCGTTCTTCATTCTTCATTTGTATGGTAGAAGTGGCTGTAGACGAGGTCGAAGGGGCTATTGAGTCGCTCATGTGGGGGGTATTTACAGGTTGTAACAGTGTAAAAGGTACTCTTGGTTTTACAGTTTTTAAATCAGGGGTTGCCAGCTCCTCTCGCGCATGTGGAGAAACATGTCTCCCCATGTAGGGGCGAGATGTAGAGGGCGTCTGGGTCAATGCTGTCGGCTCTCCGAGTCATGGAGCAACATGTCGCCCACACGGAATCAGACTCTCCTCGGCACCTTCCAGATGTCCTCTCTTTCATATGTGGGCCTCAGCAAGTGGAGAAACGTGTCTCCCGCGCCTAGGTGAGGCATCTTGGTTGCATTGGCTATTTCCCATCTTCCTTTTCACTCGATGGCGGACAGGTGGAGCTGGCGACTCTTGTTTGCAGTTGATCCTTCTCATTCCTAAATGTAGTGATAAGGTTTAAATCCCAAATGTTGGGATCGTAAGTAGTTCTCACCCTTCTTGGGGGGAGCGTACGTGGTTCTAGACTATCAGTATTTAAATTGTCACAATTGTATTCAGTGTCGGAAAAATCGTCTTCAGAAAAACTAGTTAAATTATCATATTTTTCGTACACGTCAACACTGTTATCTACTAATGTGAATTCATTATTATCATCTATAATCACATGATCTATATCCTTTATGGCTCTCTTGAGCCGTTGAAAGTGTACCATTTTACTGTTGTTTAAGGTGTATGTGTTGTGGTCAAGCACTTTCTCAATTGTAAATGGGCCTTGCCAATCATTAGTGAGTTTCCGTACTTGGTGGCTATTGGTTGTGATATGGGGTAGATAGGCAAAGACCTTGTCGCCACGCTTATGAGGCTTGCCATATAATTTTTTATTGAAATTCTTCTTTTGTCAGATGCTGGACTGATTGGTGTTATGACAAAT